>AWUE01024412.1:0-18265 GCA_001974825.2 Corchorus olitorius
CCATAAAAAAAATTTCATTTGCATCAATCAACTCCATCAAGCTCCCAAAGCTTCACCAATACAATTTCTTAGCCTCCAAAACAACAATCCCACATTACTTATCATTTCTCAAAACAACTCCAAAGATGAAATTTCATAAAGAACTTATCTTCTACTTACCTTGATTATGAACCCAACATAAACTCCACAAAATCCCAATGTAGTTAAACCAATTAAAAGAGCTTGTGGGGAAGATTCTTCTTCTTATTTGCATGCTTAAATTGGTGAGGATTCGAGAGACAAAATTTTAGAGAGAGAAAGAGAGTATACGGCAAGAGAGAGAAAGTTTATTTGAGTTTTGGACGGGGAAGAAGAGGAGAGAAGAAATAAATGGGTTCCAATTATAATAAAGGTTAAATTATGTATTTTGCCCCCAAATTTTCCTTGTTCTTCAATTTAGTCCATAGCTTCAAAATTTCCTTCAATTTGATCCTCCACTTATAAATTCTAATTCTCTAGTTAAAATTCAAATAAAATTCTAAGTTAGTTGAAATTAGTTTAGGCTTCACATGAAGGATTAAAATTAAAGTACAGTAAGCAAAGAAAAACAACAGCCCAGCAAACCATCAGCAAAAAACCAGCAGCAAACTTAATAAAACTAGTCAGAATTGTTGTATTCCTATCAATACTAGATTTTGCTAAGCCATCAGCAATGTTATTTGCTTCTCTAAACACATGCTTCACTTCCCACTTGCAAAATCTCCACGGGACAGTTTCTGGTTCATTTACCCATTTTACTGCATTCAAAGCGACACTCTCTATTATCAATTCTTTCTCATTTACCCACCTTGAAGCTGCAAAGATAAAAAAAAGCCTCCTTAATCGCCAACATCTCTGCCATATTAGAGTCAGCTTGTCCAATAGGTTTGGAGAAAATCAGCTTTATACTCCCACTACTATCTCTCATAACCCCACCAATTCCTGCATCCCTAGGTTGGCCCCTTGCTGCGCCATCAACATTGAATTTAACCTGAGCTTCAACAGGCGGGTTTGAGGTGGTTGATCATTTACCCATTTTACTGCATTCAAAGAGTCACTCTCTATTATCAGTTCTTTCTCATTTACCCACCTTGAAGCTGCAAAGATCAAAAAAGCCTCCTTAATCGCCAATATCTCTGCCATATTAGAGTCAGCTTGTCACGCCCCGACCCGGAAGTCGAGCGTGAACAACACCTGCGTCTCCTTGAACTACGTGCCACGCGTCACACGTATCCAAGGTATCTCGAAGCGTCAATACCAGATCAAAACAATAAACACAGGATCATAGTATAAATTTTAAATACGTCAGTTTAAAAACTCAGAGTGAAAACAAAACCGTCAAAAACGAAATATTAATAATAATAATAGTATCCAAAATTTAAAAATCAAGTCGAATCCAAATAGTGAGTTAGTAAATAGGCACGAGGAATGGCAATTAACAGAGACAATGCCAATGGGACCCATTACGTAGTGAGAAGTACCTCTAAGAGCAGTGATAATAGCCTACGCCACTGACTCGACCATCCAAGAATGCGCTGAGTCCTAACTACCCTGAAAACACAACAAGAATTGATGGGTGAGTACTCAAATGTACTCAGTGAGTGAGCCACCCTCAAAAGAGGACTAGAAGAGAGTGGGGTGCACTCACAACCAAATCAGTTAGGAAAAACCAACAGTTATAAAAACAAAGTCATCGATCAAAACGGGTACATAAAATCATTTATCATTTCATAAAACAAATGGGCTGCCAATAAAACCTATCCAGAGTGACCTTGGCCCGAGTCAACCTCCGAAACCGTCAGGGGCATTTTCGTCATCAACAAATAATTAATACAAATACCATTTTTCTTATTTTTCCAAACAAGCCCGTTCCCCTGACGTTAGCTTGGGCCCGGTACTACGTGGTGGTCGCAGCACACCTAATTTAGCTCTCCCATGCACACGCCGAACCGGTAAATAAATAAATATATGGCGTGTCGGGCCTGGAGCTACAAACTATGTGGATCCCAAAACGAAAAGCAATGGTCCGTTAAATAAATACACCATCGTTGGGTCGCGTCCGAGACACTCCACCAACAAATCATACGTGCTCCTGGAGCTACGTTCATTAGTCCCTGTATGCTTGAACAAGTTCTTTAAAACAAACTCAGGTTATTCATGCACCCAAAACAGTTTATTAAAACCATTTATAAAACATATTAATAAAATAGTAATAAAACAGTTCCTCAACGGGTTCTCCCTTGAGGACAGCCCACTCACAGTTCAGGGGACTCGTATACCCCCAAAGTGAATCCACTGTGACCTTAACTGGTGTCTCGATCAACGCCTCGACCGTCTGATTGAGAGGTGCACCAACATAAGAAAACCATTAAAACCAAATCCATGGATCAAAGTAAAACCAAGATAATAAATCAAAATCAGGATAATATAAACCAACAGTCAAATAAAATATAAAAAAATCAGAAGAAACACATAACCCAGACCCACGGTCTAATATCGAGGAGTTTAACATGTCTAATTATGTCTTACAGGATTTTAATACGAGTTTCGACTCCAAATACACTTTCTAAAGCTTATTTGATCAGATCTAGCCTCAAGGGGCAAAACTGTAATTTTATCACATCAAGGGCAAACTGGTAATTTGGACATACTAGGCTATTATAGTGATCCTCTAACCTTACATGTTCAATTAACATGATTAGATAAGCCAAAACCTTTTCTAGGGGCAAAGTTATAATTTTACTCATTCGAGGGTAAAATGGTCATTTGCACATATTATAGGTCCACAACGTATATTGAATTTATTGATGTGAGCGACATAGTTGAATTCTCTCAATTTCCACCATTAACGGAAATTTCGTAAATTTGACGACTAAGGGGCATAATGGTAATTTCATTAATCGAGGTTAACATGGTAATTTTTACCCAAAAAGGATCACTACTGTAGCTTTTCAATTCCGAAAGTGTGATATTGAAAGCTAATTACTTGTATCACCCTAACAAGGGTAAAAGGGTAATTATACCTATCGAGGGTATCACGGTAAATTTACTCTCTTAGAGTACGATGACATTCTTTACGTGTTCTAGTTGTTGAACTTTATCGGTCGGATTCGAAATCGCAACTTAATAGGATAAGTTAGTACACTTTGACTAACTAGGGGTAGTATGGTAATTCGCCCACTCAAGGGTAAAACGGGAATTTATGCTTTCACGAATATTACTGTAGACACCCGTTTTTTTTTTACCTGTATCCTTTAATTTAAGTTGTTTTGTTTCTTAATTTGCATCATGGGCATTTCGGTCAATCCATAGTTCATTTTTAGTTCATTTTTAGTTCATTTTTAGGATTTTTGTTAAAATAGTTGATTTACTAAAACTTTTTCTAAATAGTATTTAGTTATTTGCATTGAAAATTCAAAAGGCTAAGTTTATTTCCCTTCACTATTGTTTCTTGGTAAATCCATTCTTTTGGGCATTACTTTTCATTCCAAATCGGGCTTTTCCCACACACCTGACTTTCGGACCTTCAATTGTTAATTGAACCATTTCAATTCAATTTGATTTGGGCTTTGACAAATTCAAATTGGAGAGTCCGAATCCTTAGAAGAGTGAATTCATTCAAGTTCCAATTCCATATAGTTACAAGAGTTTTTTTGTTTATTTACAATTTCTTTTATAGTTTTACATTTACAAAATTGAAATTCGAAAATACAGAGACAAAAAAAGAAAAAAGAAAAAAAATGTCCATTCTCAGCCTAAGGCTTTTCGACCCCTTGGTGTTTTAACGCCCCTCATTTCTTTTGCATCTCTCAAGCTTTCAAACTGGTCTTTCCTTCCTTGCTTGTCGTGCTAGCTGGCCAATTATGTGTACCAAAGATTCAACTTTGCAGATTTGAAGCATTCGACCCTAGTGCATAATCCATAGAGCATGCACTTAAAAATACCAAAAATAGAGCATGTAGATACTAGGTGGCATTTTCAATCACACACTGGCACAGTCATGTCACACTTTCGCTTTCCAGTTCAATTTCAAGTTTCACATAGCACCCTCACTACATCAGATTGCATCTATCACTTTCCCTTCACAAATCTACCGCAGCAAGCATATCATGAGCATTATCAATTTCAGAAAAAAAATCTCAAGCATGTCATCATGGAATGCAGCCGTATAAGCATTTTCACATTGCATACAAATTCAAAGCATCTCTAGAGTTTCAGATTCACTTTCCAGCAAGCATAAATAGGTAGTTCTAGCATGTAGTCAATCATCTCATGCACTCCTCACATTACATTACATTTTAAATAATCAAAAATGACAAAAAGAGAGCATTTGCATTAATCAACAGGCAAGGCATTCCTCATTTTGCAAGCAAGGCAGTCCTCACATTAAGTATCTAGCAGATCATCATTCATGTATATTCATTTCTACATCGACATAGCATCTTAGGATTTGCTAGTCACTAGCCGTTTGCATTTTAGAGATTTAGTCATATTTAGTCATGTTGCAGTTTTTTATCATAGTATTTGCAATCACTTAGCATATGTAGCTTTACAGTATTTACAGTTCCTATTAGTTTCCACTCTCTCATATAAGCATAAGCATGCATTTATATATTGACATATAGTGAACAAACACTTTAAGCTTTCATCATGATTGCAGAGTTTCATGATTAGCAATAGTAGCATTCATTCCATCATTCAAGCACCCAACAACATACATTCTGTTTCGATCAATCATCAAGTCAACATATAAGCACACATACATAGCATTTCCCATCATCATCACAACAAAATTATGAACTCAAATAAAACAAAGAGGGAAAAGGAGAGAGACTACCTCACTGTCTTCAATTCATTGGCTACAAAGAGCCTTACGGTACCTCTAATTGGGCCATGTCAACATTTCCTAGACAAGACAAGAAAAATTCACATGAGAGCAAAATACAGCTGCAATCAGGAATAGACAAAATAGCAGAGAGCAAAAGAGAGGCGTACCGACCTAACCTCTGCCACACTAACAAGCACGCCAAGCTCAAACAAAAAGGAAAAAAAAAAAACAAACCAAGGGGAGGAGATGGGAATTAAAAGGCAGAGAGGTTCATAATACAGGAGGGGGAACCTTTTGAAAAACCGAACAGTCCCTGCTTTACAGTGATCAAAAAACAAAAGCCCATTTCCTTTCCTTTTTCAAAAGATAGTGAAGACAACTCCTAGAGTTCTTACAGTAGGAGGGAAATACCAAAACAGAGGGGTCTTTAAGCTTAGGAATTCGGAAGAGATCAAGCATACAAACAGAAACCTAAGAAAGAGACAAGAAAAAACCCTTACCTTTTGGCTTCGTTGTTTCCATTTCCTTTCTTTACCGTTGCTCCTATTTCCTTTTCCTATTGTGTTTTCGTACCTTATCCCTGCAAAACAAAAATGGAGTCAGTCTAGGGTTAATAGGAGTCGTTGGTTAGGGAGCTTGGTTGCAAGATTCAAACCATAAAAAGAGAAAGTAAGAAAAGGGAAAAATACTCATCTTGAAACTAGCTGGAGACGGTGTTAGCAGCGGCGACTTGAGGGTAGTTTGTGTGGAGGGGTTGCCTTAGATCTAGATAGATTCGAGAGGAGGTTCGAAGGTTTCAAGGATAGGTCCGTGGAAAAGTGAAGAGGGAAACAAGGAGGGGTTTTACGGTGTCTTGGAGGGGACAGATCTGGTCGTCAACGGTGGGATTGGCGACGGCTTGGGCTTGCAGCGCCGCCAAGGATAGAGAGAGAGGGAGAGGAAACCTGAAGGTAGAGAGAGAAGAAAAAACGAAGAAGTGGAGAAGGAAGGGAGGAGGAAGCGAGGAAGTACGGGCCAGGAGCAAGACGACGTCGTATAGAGCCTGCTTTAAGGGATTTAAAATTCCGCAGGTAAATTTCTCACTTTATTTCAATTTGATAGCTGCACGTGTCTCGATTAAGTCCCTGAAGTGGTTATTAGATGCAATCTCGTACCATAATTTTTAATTTTATACATATAAAGATCAAAATTTTCCAGTATGTTCAATCTAGTCCCTCGATTTGGTTCAAATTAACCCCAACGTTTTGGAAAGCTTCAATTCGGGGTCAATCCCAGAAATTAGTTGAGACTTGGGCCTTGAATTTATTTGTGTTTGGGCTTTACTTATTTCTGGGCTTTACTTAAAATTTTCTAATGCATGTATATGCTTTGGGCCTTAATTTCCTTTGGACTTTATGTCCTTTTATTATGTAGGTTTTTATTTATTGAGCCTTTTATCTTTTTTGTTTACTTGGGTTTTGCTTCTAATCTATGTATGGGCTTTATGTATGCATATATATATATATATATTTGGACTTGTGTTTTTGCTTTGGGCTTTACTATTGATATAAGTTCATATTTATGGGTTAGGCTTGAGGCTTTGTTTATAGTTTAATTTTTTAAATTAATATGGTGTAAAATTGAATTAACTTTTAAATAGATTTCATGTGCATCCATGTTTAAAATTTTTACTTCTTCATGTTGATTAATTATGCTATAACATGTGAGTTTATTAAAATGACCCGATGATGGGGTGTATGATTGGGATTTGGACAGTTATTGTCGGTCTCAATTCATCGCCCCTAGACTTGGAACATCTGGACGAGGGTCTTACCAGTATGAGTGGAAGGCACCCGGACGGTGTTTCTCGTATAATTACCTGGTAAAACTTACATTAATCGGAATCCATGCATCACGTGCATCCATGCATATAGAGACTGGAATTAAGTCAGGTTATTAAAAGTCAGGATTAAAATGAAACACTTTGTTTCTAAAAACCCAAAAAAGTTTGTGATTGATTTTGGTTCTCTTCAAGTTTTAAATCCAAGCCAAGAGTCATTTCTTTTAAAAAGGCAAAGAAAGATTTTACAAGATGATAATTCAAAATTCCAAACTTAAGTAAAAGAATTCAAAATTAAGAAGAGATTTCAAATCTGAGTAAAGTGATAAAGGATTAAAAATCCAAAAATATCAAAATGAATGTTTTTTGCAAAGGAATTTCAATAAATCAAAATCAGCCAGTTTTATTTTCAAAGGGAAGGTTCCCACCTTATTTTCAATTTTTAAAGGGAAGGTTCCCATTTTCGGTTTCTTTCCAACATATAGTCATTTTGAACCCAATTTTCTTAAAATCCTTTCATGAGGAACCCGGAAGAGAACAAACAGTAAAACGGGGATAAGAGATTGATCGAAGGGTCCGGTCATTTCTTTCACAACCCAACAATTTTTCTAAAAGAAACTCTAAACTCATTTGTGCTTGTGTAACCTTGTTTTCAAAATCAAACAAAGGATTTACTTTCTTTAAATTACTTAAAATTTAGGAATAATGACAACCAATTATAGAAACCCATAGTTAGTTCTAGGCTAGTCAGTGCTGTCGTTTGACAGGCGTTGTGGGGGTGCCGATCCTTTCCCACGCGTACTCGATTCCCGAACCCTTAAGATTCTTGTTGGAAGACCGTTTATTAGGTTTAGTATTATCTTCGCCAAGTTTAGGTTAATATTAGACATAATAATCTTATAGGTGACTAATCACACCTAGGTAAAAAAAGATTAGTGGCGACTCCGTTTTTTTTTAAGTCGTTTCGACAGAGTCCCCAGACTCGAACGTTACGACAATTACGGAATACGTGAATTATTCGGACTTACTAATACAACCAATATGGTCGCAATTGTCATTTTGACCATATAGGGGTAAATTCGTAATTTAACATTCTAAGGACGATTTAGTAATTTTGTTTGTCCAAGGGTAATATAGTAATTTCACCTCCCAATTTATTAGACCCAATTCTTTATTTCCAAATTTTTCTCTTAAATTCCCTTATTTCCTTTTTCCCTTTTATTTTTTTCCTTTCCTTTTATTTTAATTTGGGCCTAGGTCTATTCATTTATTTTTTTTTAAACTTGGGCTTGGGCCCATTTCATTTTATTTTATTATTTATTTATATATTTATATTTTTTTTTTTGCTTGGGCCAAGGCTGGGCCGCCGCTGGCCTGCGTGCTTGGCCTGGCGCGCTGGGCCGCTTGCAGGCCCGCGCGCCTGGCCTAGCACGCTGGCCTGGCTGCTGGCCCAAGTTGGCCTCTTTTCTTCTTTTTTTTTTCCTTCTTTTCTTTTCTTTTTTTTCTTCTTCTTCTTCTTTTGGCTTCCGGAAAACTCACCGGAATCTGGTTCCAGATTCCGGCAGCCCAAAAAAATGGTCATTTAATATATATTTTTTAACCAATTTCTTCCCAAATTCACTCCAAAACTCTACCAAATAATTCTAACACCAAAACAATAATCATGCTTTTCATCATCAAATATCATCAATCAAAAAATATTCTTACCCAAATAAAGTATAAATTCCAGCTCTCTTACTCTGTCTTGCTCCAAGAAGCTCCATATTGAATTTTCTCCAAGTAGATTATTTCCAAAGGACCTCCAAAATAATCTCAAATGAAAAATCCATTTTCATAACTTCAATAAATCAAAATATTCTCCAAAATTCTTCTTACCTTTCATAACATGGAAATCACTCATTGAAACACCAAATTAAAATCTACAAGCTTCCATGGAAAGAGCTTGACAAGGGAGGGTTACATTCCAATTGCATGCAAGTTTCAATTGAAAGCCAAGCCAAGATGAAAAGAGAGAGATTCGGGTGAGATGGGAGAGTGGAATGAGAGAGAGATGTGAGTCGACCAAAAGAAAGAAAATTGGGAATTTATATCAAATTGAAGAAATGGCAAAATTGTCAATAAGTCATTCCACTTCTTCACTTCAATTAAATTGGATCCTTAGTTCCATTTCTTCTTTACTAAATATATTTAATACCACAAATATTATTATGGTATTACACAGCTTGTCCAATAGGTTTGGAGAAAGTCAACTTTATACTCCCACTATTATGTCTCATAACCCCACCAATTCCTGCATTCCCAGGTTGGCCCCTTGCTGCGTCATCAACATTGAATTTAAACTGAGTTTCAACAGGTGGGTTTGAGGTGGAACTGTAGGTGATATGCTCCCAAATTTGAGGTTAGTTGACTAAAAAGTGACAATTATTAACGGACATAGGGATTATTATTTAAAATTATAATTTATCTATAAATAATTTATCAGTAACATGATAAATGAATTTTAATTAGCAGCAAATATGATAGAATCAACATTATCTTGTCTTGTCATAAAAGTTTAGTTACAATATAATTTGTAGAATTACTAAATCATTATCTTACTCATACTATGTAAAACCTTTATAATTCGTAGAAATATATTGCCAAACCTTTATTTTACTAAATCTTTATATTTTGTAGAAAAATATTTATTTTTAGTGAACAATTGTTTAATACATTGATAGTGAAACTTTTATACTGAACATGCAGGCTAAAAACCTAACACATACACTATTATTTTCTTAATTAATCATGTATTTAATATTAAAAAATATATACTAAAAAGATACATATCAACCCGCCTTTAACCCTGTTTGTATAATCTACACAACTCCATAACAGTAGATGTGATAATTTTCCTTTTCTTTTAAGTAACATTATTTTGCCTTTTACTTAATTACTAATTAAGTTTTTTTAATGTTAAGCTTTTCAATAAATTTATAAATTTATTAGTACTTATAATTATTTTAATAGCCTTCCTTTTCGGTAACGGTATCAAATTTTATAGTTAATATTATTAGTAACCTTATTAATTGAGATTTTTTAGACCTTATTAAGCCTTTTTCCTTTTTCAGCCTTATATAACATTTTGGTCAGCTTATAAAGTCTTTGACCTAACCTTATTAAGAGTTTTAGTAACCTTATTGTGAATTTTAAAAGACTTATTAAGGTTTTTAATAACTTTATAAGTTTTTCAGTAGTCTTAGAAATTTTTAGTAACCTTGATAATTTTTAATAATATTATTATTATCTTAGTAACTTCATTAAACTTTTAGTAACATGCATTATTAATTTATTTGAATAATCTTCTAAACGTTTTACTAACATTATAAAAGTTTTTTAATAGCCTTATTAAGTTTTTTAGGAACCATATTGAAGTTTTTAATATATATAATAACCTTATAATTAAGTTTTTGATTAACCCTATAATTCTATTGAAAATCTTATTTTTCACCGGATTATGAAAGTTTTACATAGTATGAGTAAAATAAGGATTTAGTAATATTTTTTTACAAATTATATAGCAACTAAACTTTCATTGCAAGATATATAAAGTTCAATCCTTATAATATTTGATGCTAATTAAAATTCAGTTATTATATATGTTACTAACAATTTTTTTAATATAAATAATAATTCTAAAATTTGAATCAATTTCCTTGCAATGCACGGAGTTCTAATCTTGTTTTTTTCCCTAAAATTTGAATCAATTTCCGTGCAACGCATGCACAGGTTCTAATTGTATTAAAGATTATGCATTAATTAAGAATTTAAAAAAAAAAACAAGCAAGCAAGCAAAAAAAAACACATATTTAGATTCTGGACAAAAAAAAACAATACACATAGATATAAATTAAAAAAAAAGTTGCATACAATTATTACATATCCAAACCATAAGAAAGTAAAATAAATAAGCCAAGTTGTGTGACATGATAAATATCATTGTCTTTATTACCAACTGTTGAAGGGGAATTGGATCAATGAAGACTTTAGTCACGTCAGGAATCAGTTTCTCAGAGTTTACGAATAAGTCTTCACCATTCTTGTAAAATACATCAGCTAGGCGACATCCGTTAAGGATTATGTCCACAATTTCCCTCACCACAGGCGTTGGCCTCATGAATCCCTCATTCACGTCCTTCCATCCAACTTCAGCTATTTCTTTAAAACCCTCAATTGCTTCCTCCTTTGAAACACCAAATTGCTTCATATAGCAAGCTTGTGCTGTAACTAGTCCCCTCTTCTCCTCCACCTTCAAAAATTGCGTGTGGCATTAATAAAGTTTATAATTAAAAGAGAGAAAAAAAAAGTTATTAGAAAAATTATACAATACAATGTCGATAGAATATGTATATATGTACCTCATTAGTCCCTAAATCATCCTACATACGGCTTACGATGCAGAAACCTTTCACAATTATGCTATCATTATAATTTGTCACCCACTGGTAAGTATTTTCATCTGCTTCTTCTACTCCAATCATGGACAGAGCCAAAAAGAGGGGGACTGCACTTGTCAACATTGCATTTTTCATGAACTCATCAAATGTTGGCACTATACCTCCATCCTTACATCGGGCTTCAAAATCGAAGGCTCGCACCATTTTCTTAGCCTAGTCTCAATCCAGAAAGGGTAATTATATATAAGATTGATATTGATAAAAAAAATGAAGAGGTAAGATATTATTAAAAGGTAACTTTTTGCATTAATGTGTTAACTTTTACTAATATCAAGAAGAATTAGAAGAAGAGAGAATTATATATTAGGTAGAATTATCACGTTCTCTTTTTTTTTGCCACAGAATTATCACGTTCTCTATGGTCTCAAAAACACTAATAAAATTTTGTCAATTAAAAAAATTATTAAAATTTATAATAATTAATCATATATCCTATGTGCATGAGTGGAAAGTGAAATATAGAGTATATAATAAAGTGAGTAATAAAGATATATCAATCTGAGTAATTAATTATTACTATAAAAACGAATAATGTTACATTGCTACTTGTCCCATTATCCCACCATCATTTTTCTCTCTTAACGACACAATTTTCCCACCACTACCCTACAAGATTAAATACTTGAATTTTAAAACTAATCATAAAAATTTTTCTATAAAAATGTGTAGCTAAATTTATGTTTTCGGATATCATTTGGTATAGAATAATTTTAATGGAAAATGTAATTGAACTTGAAGTTTTGGCCATTAGCCAAAGCCTCAAAAGTTCACCCGAAGAGCAAGGGTTTGAATCCTTTCCTTCCCTTCCCTCGCCCTCTTTAATTGTTAATATTCCCAATGTATCAAAAAATGGAAAATGTAATTACCTCTTCCACGACATAAGATACACAGTGGGCTCTTCCTTGTTTGATCATCTCGTCCTTTATTTCAGCAAGATAATTTATGAGAACCTCATAAATTGTTTTCAAGTACTGTACTGGTATCTCATCCTTGGCTCTTATATCGAACCTGAACACAAAAAAAGTAAAGTATTAAGAAATCCCTAAGATTAATCATCATATTATACCAAAATTACCATTCTACTATATATCTCTCCCTTTTTCCTTATTAAAGTAAGTCATATTGAAGTTCAACGGTTATATTGAGAAGGAATTATTCTTGTAACTAAATTCCAACATATTGAAGTTCAACGGTTATATTGAGAAGGAATTATTCTTGTAATTAAATTCCAACATTTTTGTATAACTACTGCATGAATTAAGTTTAATTTTAAATTAGCTATATACTTTTTTTAGGAGGATATAATAAGAACATCTAATGAATATAATAACAAACTAACAATGTACACAAAATTCAGCAAAAAAAAATGTGTAAAAAGAAAAACAAACTAACAAAACAAGCATAAAACTGCACAAAACCCACAGGTATTGAATACGGTGAGACTTGAATCTTAGATCTCACGATTCAGGAGTATGCATCTTATCATTCAGCCAAATGCTCATGTGCTAAATTAGCTATATATACTTGGATTAAAAGTTTAAATAATTTTGAAATTATTATTGATTTACTTGGAGTCGGGGACAGACTAACCTTTCCAAAGCCTTGGTGAAAAATTTGAGTTCTTCATCATATATACCAAATGCATCATAGCAATCATCCACTACTGTAAAGAGCTCATAACATTTAGCAAATACGCTGCGGACAAGCGCAAAACGTGGTTCAAAAAAAACTGCTGTTGCTGCGAAGAAACACTCCACGGGTCTGTGTCCTGCATGTGGAAGCTTCGTTTCTATATTTGTTTCCTTCCACCAACTGCGACACAATTCAATCAATTTCATTTTTTTGGTGGAGCAGGGGATTTATAAAGGAGTATATATATGGAGTATCATGTCTATGATCATTTGATTAATTACTTCTTTTCATAATTAGTGCAATTTGAAGTTTGTGGCAAAACACCATTAGCGATATAGGCTATTACTTCTATAAATCTTCTTTTTAATCAAACTTGGATTTTCTCAAAGATGGGAGATTTGACTTAGTACATAATTATCATATGAATTCATGACATGAGTAAGACAAGCTTGGATTTTCTCAAAGATTAGAGATTTGACTTAGTAAGTAATTGTCATATGAATTCATGACATGAGTAAGACATTATTTTGTTTAACCGATAACTTCTTAAAAATTGGAGATTTGACTTAGTATGAAATTGTTATATGAATTCATGACATAAGTAAAACATCATTTTTTTTAATTCCTCAAACCAATCCAATAACATATATAGGGAATTCATGACATGAGTAAGACATTATTTTTTTTAACCAATATTAAATTAAATATATAAGAATTAATTCAATTTATTTTGAGGCATACCCAATAATTTTTTTTCACCTAATTAATCATTTATAATATATTTTCCAATCCAAAAAACTAGAGCCAAAATCTCGCATGTTTTTTGTCTTTCTTTTTGCAGTCATGCACTTCTCAAGATTTTAAGTTTTACAAGTTTAGAAGCGTGATATGCTTCAAGAAAAGCAATTTATTTATTTATTTATTTATCTTTTGGGAATTCTTTGTTCTTCTGCTTCAACAAAAGGAAAATTGGCTTGCACAATTATTGGCCAATAATATTATTGGCCTTGCAATGAAGTTGAACAACAAATCATAATTTAATTATAAATAAACACATTTTCATATTCATATATTAATTCAATTATGTGAGGTAAAGAAGACCCAATTAATTTTGAATTTAAGTTTTTCTACAACTTCAGTCAAAATTGGTTCCTCGAAGATTCCTCCTTTAATTTTTTTTTCTTTGTCAACATATTGATCATGAATAATAAATTAAATAGAAGGGTTTAATCTCAAGTCTCAACTATAAGAAATAAACATGCAATTCAAGTAAAAACAATGTTCAAACCCGATCTATATTTCATTAAGAATACAACAAAAGAAATAATTAGCCATATTAATCCCACCCTTTAAAGGATTTAACTTAAATCATATTATTAGACATATTAATCCTACCATTTAAAAGATTTAACTTAAATCATATATATACCCTAAAGAGAAATAAAAGTTAATACTAATCTTTAGACGATTTATATATACAAAATCATAAAAAAAGCTAAAATCCTAATTTTAAAAAAAAAAATTCTTAAGCCACTATTTAAACAATCCAATTATTGTTTTTTCTCATTTCTTAAAAAAATAACAATTAATGTTAATGAGCAAACTGATATAGCAACACGGACTTGGAAAAGATAGTTATAACTGCTGGAGAACTGAATCCTTCTTCTAAACTGGAAGATGCTTTAATCTTTCTTTGCATATGGGAATATCCACATAGCATTTTTACATTACAATTTTCAAATAAAAAATTAAGAGATTATCATTATTTCACCAATTTGGGACAATCCATCAAATAGGTACATAACAATCTTTCATTGTGTTCAGTGAGTTAGTGTCACGCCCTGACCCGGAAGTCGAGCACGGACAACCGCCGTGTTACCTCGGAACACGTGCTGGCCGGTCACGTGCACCAAGGCTCCACGAAGCGTCAATACCAGATAAAAATACCGAAAACATGAACTGAGAATTAATAATTTATACTCTATTTGTGTATTCCCTATTTTTATCTGGTATTGACGCTTCGTGGAGCCTTGGTGCGCGTGACCGGCCGACACATGTTTCGAGGTACCACGACGGTTGTCCATGCTCGACTTCCGGATCAGGGTGTGGGAGTTAGAAAAGTTCTTTCTTGCATTCATAATATGCTCCCAAATTTTTACTCTTAATTATTAATGGCTTAATGTACAATTTGCACCCTAAACTATAAGTAAATGGACAATTTACACCTAAAACTTTAATTTTAAACAATTTATGATAAATAATAATTATTTTATTAGTATCCTTTTTAATCAATACATTAATTAATTTATTTATTTTCATAATTTATTTTTCAAAAAAATAATTATCAAACGCACTAACATCTCTCAAACACTGTTCTCATATTTATGTATTTAAATGTCATCCTAAACTAATTTCAACTTTAATAATGACCTTCAAGGTGGATTTGCATTTACATAATTGACAATATGTCAAATTCCATTAATAAATTGTTAATTAAGTTCACGCTCATTAGAAGCTCTTGTAATTTTATGTCTTAATTTAGAAATACTTAGCCAACAAGACTACTTTCAAAGTCATGGAAATCCCTTGAAACTCTTCCAAATCTTAAGTTTATTTGTTAAATTAATTGAAGGTTTCAATTCATAAAGGTGAGGATCATCAATTTGATCTTGCATGTCCCCTTTTTATGGTAAAGGGTGGTTTAAAGGAGAGAGAAAGCTTGACATAATTCCATGGCTAAATGCTCACTCTTAGGTCAAACGTTTGCAAAATTGCTCAAATTCGGGGCAAACCTTTCGATAGTTGAAGTAATTAAAGGCCAAATATTAATTATTTGCTCAATGTAAAGCTTTTACTATAATGAGTAATTATTTGACACAAACCACATCTATAATTAATTTATATATTTATTTAATAATAAAAGCTATTGCCTAAAGGGACACATGTCAACACTTTAAACCTGCACGTGCAGTTTGCTAAACTCCACTAACAATGGATGGTATATTTTTCCTATTTATTTAGGGTGAATATATGATGCAATGATAATGTATTATAGATTTTATACTATGTCGGTGAATCTCAAGTTGCCACATCAATATGCAGCAAATTTCAAAATATGAAAAGGTCCTTCAAGATAAATATACAATAATTCTTATTATTTTAAGCCTTTAATATTGAGTTAATTAGACGAAAACTAATTAGGTTAGTTGGAATGACTAAAAGTTCATACAACCTAACTTGCTACACCTCTCTTCTTTGATCCCTACTAACCCTTTGTTTTCGTTTTCTTTTTCTTTCTTTTTTTTTCTCTTCCTCTCATCATAACTCTAAAAACTATGTCTATAATTATTATTATTATATAATAAAGTATATTTATAGAAAATTTGATTTTTTATGTTCAATGTTCCAATTTTGGCTGAAATAAAGATTAGACGGCTCAATAAGGACCTAACTTTTTCATTTTCCAATGGCTAATAATAGTGTATTTTAACTTAAATTGAAACGTTAAGGTCTAAACCCTAAATCATGAACTTTTACAAAGATTAAACATTTATTTGAACAATTAATTTTAAATTTTTTGATACAGTTATAGCATTTTCAATAACCTACGTAACTTTTTCGCAATAACTTAGTATTGTATAATTTTATAACATGCATTATTAATGAAATCGCTACCAAATTATTTACAATATTGAAGGGTTAATAAATTTGTTGGTATAGATCTAAGTTTTTTATAACATACATAACTTTTTCAGCAATAAAATATTGTAAATTTGATAACCTCCATTGCTGATGAAATGGTTACCAAAATTCTAATAATAAATTTTACATATAACACTTTTTTAGCATTTTCAGTAATGAATGATTATTGAATTCATTATTGAAGTTGCTTACAAAATTACTTATTAAAATGATTATTTGAAATTGTTGATAAATGCATAGCAATTGTGATGTCCTTCATAAATTTGATAACATCAATTATTGAATACATGGTTACCAAAATTACTTAAAATGACATGTTATTGAATTTGTTGCTATAAATATAGATTTTTTTTTATAACCTATATAGTTTCTTTAGGTAAGAAGATATTGTAAATTTGATTACCTATACATTATATATGAAAAAGGTTACCGAAATTACTTATTTTGAATGGTTACTGAATTTGCTGGTATATTTAAATTTTTTTGATAATCTATATAACTTTTCCAATAACTTGGTAATGTAAATTAACAAATAAGAAAGTTGATAAATCATCTCGTCAAAAAAGAAGAAGAAGAAGAAAGCTGATAAATTATAATATAAATTCTCTTGAGCAAGTCCTTGGGCTTCGAAAATTTCAAAATGATATTAAAATGGTTATCAAAATTTCATAGTGCGGTTATCAAAATTATGAGAGCTGCTAGCAAAATTACAAATGGTTGTTACCAATTTTTCATAAAGTGTTTATAAAAATCACAAAGGATAGCTATAAAATTACAAAAGATTGTTGTCAAAGCCTCGTAAGAGATATCTTTCAAAAATTTTGTAAAGGTTATCAAAATTACAAAAGATGGTTACCAAAATTTGAAAATTTTAATGGAGGTTATCAAAATTACAAAAGATGGTTACCAAAATTTCATATGAGGTTATCAAAATTATAAAGGGTCGTTATCAAAATTACATGTGGTGGTTATCAAAATTTCAATCGAGGTTATCAAAATTACAAATAGTGGTTATCAAAATTTCGAATGGTGGTTTTCAAAAATTTCAAACAGCAATTATCAAAATTTCATAGGACAGTTGTCAAAATTTCAATCGAAGTTATTAAAATTACAAAGAATGGCTATCATAATTATATAGGGTAGTTGTCAAAATTCCAATCAAAGTTTTCAAAATTAAATTATAAGTGGTTATCAAATTTTCAAAGGACCGTTATCAACATTATAAAAGGCGGTTATCAAAATTTGATGGGCTGTTTGATTGTCAAGATTACGAAAGATCTATACTATATATAAAAGTACGAGTTTTGTAAAACTTTTGAATCACCTATTATATCCTTATTTTTCGAATATATTTGTCCATTATACCCTTATTTTTCGAATATATTTCTTAAATGTCATTGTTTAAACTTTTATAGTTTTACTCAACTAAAAACTCTATTTTTATTTAATTAAATCTAATATGCTTATCACTATTTAATTTTTACTTTTATATATTAGAATTTTTAAATATACTTTTATAGTTTTACTCAAATAAAAACTCTATTTTTTATTTAATTAAATCTAATATCCTTATACCTATTTTATTTTTACCATTTTAAATTTAATTAAAAAACTTAGATATATTACAATTTTTAAAAATATTCCTTAAATAAAATTGTTTAAAATTTTACAATTTTTTTTTAGAAATAAACTTTTACAGTTATTCTACTAAAAACTCTATTTTTATTTAATTAAATTCAATATTTTTTATAAATATTTTATTTTTACCTA
>AWUE01024413.1:0-10976 GCA_001974825.2 Corchorus olitorius
AATTAGATCAATGTCAAACAAAATTTCAAAATTATAAAAGATATTAAAGATCCGATTTATTTATCAATGGTGAATGTTATTAATTTTTTAAGTCTAAGATTACTAACAAAGTTGTAGTGAATAAGATACAACACATTACTATTATATATATAGAACTATACCAAAAAAATCAGTTGAACATTAGTGGTTGATTTATTAAATTAAATTAGATCAATTTCAAACAAAATTTCAAAATTATAAAAGATATTAAAGATTCTATTTATTTATTATTAAGGAAACAATATTTCTTTTTTTTTTTGGCCAACAAAACAATATTTCTTTTTAGTCAATACGTTTGCACAAATACCTAAGAATTTAATTAATGTAAGTATTTCAGTTATTATAGTATTACATTTAATTAATGTAAGTATTTTAGTTATTATATATATTACATAGGAATTAAAAATTAATTGAAATAAGGGTGCGGTAAAAGAAATTATAAATTTTAATATAATAATATATTTAATTTAATTGATAAATGAAATTACATATTGAACCTTAAAAGTTTAATTTGATAAATACATGTTTACCCTTTAAATGAATACTAAACTTTTAAAATTAAAAAGGTTATTTTAGATATTTCAGGTCAATGGTTTTGAAGTTTAGATTTATATAATATATAGATATTTAATCTCCTAATATTTCAATATATAGTCCTTTCAACTATAATTGGGATAATTTGTATTCTAGCTAGAACCTTTTTGCTTTTTCTCCTATTGTGGCAATTTGCTTCATTTATATGCCTCCATAGACAAGATCACAAGAAAACTGAAATTCAATCTAGCGTAAATTAAAAAAAACTTTTGTCCTCATAATTAATTGAAATTCAAATAAAAGTATATGAGCATGTACAATATGTTAGGGACAAAATACTTCTTGGAAATACATACATACATACTTATATTTATAATATTATACATGGAGCAAAGAAACAAAAAATCCTTGTAAAATCATTCTATCACGTGCAAGTTTTGTATTCTTTCATTTGTCTAATATTCTTTGGGTTGGGCATAAGGTTACATTTGAAGAACAGACCTAACATGATCAGTCAAAAAGAAGGTAACTCACTATCTTTGTTTTTATTGAGTCAAGACTACACTCCATGACTAAAACCAATAATTAGCTTCTAAAACAGCTAGTGGCATGCACTTTCGATCCATATTTAAGCATGTTTTTGCTTCATTTCCCATTAAGGATTATCATCTTCCACCACTTTAAACAAAAACACAACTCATTTGTCATCTCAACCATCATGTTTATAGTTAAAACATCTACATCGATTTTACTTGAGCTATAACTTGAAAGTCAACATTTTCACACTTCATTTTGGGGTTACAAGTTCTTAAGCAATGATTTTCCCCTCCTTTTTAATGATATTATATGTTAATTACTTAATTATAAGTTAAAAGTTTCAATCACAAATATATTTTAAAAACATCATGGCGTAAGAATTACATCGATGATAAGAAAGCAAATTAAATACGACGATCAATTGATAAATTGAGGTAAAATAAGACTAAACTTGATGATCAATAATGTGGGTATCAAACAAGGGACAAAAATGTTTAGTAGTATATGATATTTACTTACATACAGGTTTTTATCGTACATGTTAGAGGTACGATTAGCAGGGATTAGAAATTAGTTTAGGTTTCAATCATTTGAAGATACGTAACAACCGTTAGGGCAAGTCCTAAATTATTAGTGTAATATTGTATAATTGTATTACATATGCTTTACTTTTTTGAAAATTATAAAGTTAATTAGAGTAAACCCATAATTTGATTATTGAACGTATAGGACTATAAGATTTTGGCGTTTCTTCTAACTAGATTCAACTCACTATTGAGATTTGAGACTTTAGAGCAATATTTAGTGCATGCATGGTTCATAATTAACTTATATTATTTGACTTTAAAATTTTAAGATTGAGAAAATTTATGATTTGATTTGCAAATCTTTACCTCCTTTATGACACAAGAATTCATATGGTTATACCCCCCTTTCCCCCTAAAATTCTTTGAGAGACAAAGAAAGCTACTTTAAGATGAACCTTTTGAGTTGAGCTTTAGGTTTTGAATGCTGAAAACAAAGATATGGAAGCATGCAAGAAGGATTCTAATGTCATTTTTATATGGTAGTGGGGTGGGAAATTAATAAGAAGCCTGACTAGCTAACAACCTTTTGCTCCACCTCCTCCACTTCTAAAGCCTTGATGAATCTTTGATCATATTGAGCCCACTGTACTTGGATCCTTGAACTTGCCCCAAAAATTCAATCCCCCCCATTAGTTACCCTTTCTTCATCTCTCCAACTTCAACTAATATATTTGTGACCCTAATTAAATCTAAATTGGAATAAAAACATACATGAAAATCTATCCTTTTAGTTACAATGGGACCCTCCAATTTGTGAAGGACCCCAATCTGGCCCTTCTTCCCCTAGTTCATGCATATGCAAATTGCTCCAAGAGACAAGCAAAAGAAAATTGGTCAAAAGGGAGTCAAAGAAGAAAGATTTTGATTGGGAAAGAGTAACAAAAGTGGCTTTCAAAAGCTTCAAAATAAGCATAGCTCTTATCATTTAGAGATGTTGGAGAACCCACATTGCCCATCCTCTTGTGGGCATGGCCTGGCCCATTTCAAGCTGTCCTTCTCCCCCAATTTTCTTGTATGCACTGCATCTGCCCTTCTCTCTCATTTTTAATATTTTTCCCCACTATAAAACAAAAATTATATAACTAGAAATAAATAACTAAATTTTTTTTGTTTTTCCTCACAATCATTCACTTAATGAATTGGCAACATCCATCAGATTTCATGTATCCTTCTATATTGTGGGATCCATTCAGTTTTTTCCACGTGTATATCAACATTTTCCCATTGCTTCATTGTCTTAATTTGTAACTACAACAATTTGTTGTTGCTCTCGTTGCATATCTCTTGCTTCTAAGTTTATAACGCATATTTGCAATTTTGCAAATTCATGGGACAACTGGGATTAGCAGTTGAAATTGTCCAAAAAGAATTAGCAGTTTCCGAATTCTTTCCGACAACTCGGATTTTTTCTATGGTTAAAATTGTCAGAGTTTGAGTCTGAAACTAAAAGATCAACACTCTTCTCACACGGCTATTGACGACAACTAGGATTTTTTTATTTACGTATGACAACTTGTTTTGGTCCTACAATCATATGGAGCCTAGCTAGCTAGCTAGCTTTTGTTGATCCACAATCATAACTTAACCCAGCTTGTTCTTTACTTATAATATGGTTAGATATAAAAATTTATTGAAATGATTTTCTACAATTAAATGAATTGTACTTGGGGTTCAAATCAAGAGATTTCCAAAAGGAAAATGAAGTGGTGTATTGCTTGGATGAACAAGTTGGGGATGAAAATTCCATCATCAAAAGTTAAGGCAAACAACATCAACATGTGATGCTTTCTTTTCTGTTGTTCCTTATGAAAAAATGTCAAACTTACATGTCTCTCTGCTCAAGCTTTTTAAATGACAGAGTGTGGGGTTTTAAAGTCTCCCAAGACTAAAATAGTATTCTCTCTCTCTCTCTATATATATATGCATACATTTCCTTGGTGTCATTAATTTAGTACTATTTTCATTTAAAACAAATTACAATTTGCAAAGCAATGGGCTAATTTATCTATTCTTTTAGGTTATTGCAATAGATATATGAAGGAAGAAAAACAGTGGATAATGTTTCATGTTTTATTATAAAAGCTTGATTTAAGATTATGGGATGCATGAAAATTTATGTCTGGTTCATCTTGTTCATTTGTCGGGTTTTTCGTATCATTTCTTAATCAATTATTAATGAATGGATTTTTCCTAATTTTGTCATTCATAAATGTCTTATATGCAAGTGAAGTCTGTTCAGAAAGGAAGTGATTAAGATTCTTTAACTAAAGCTTTGTGTTGATGTTAAGCCTAATGTATCTCAAAGTCCAAATATTTTTTGGCCCCTTGTGCTGTCATTTTGTTCATCCTTACTCTAATACATAGCAGTTAAGTCTAATCACGTCGATTAATGTTTAAGTTTTACATGATATGGCTCCACTCAGAAAAATTGCCGGATTTAGCAGTCATCCTAATGAGAAATTTATACATGGAAAATTGTTTTGTTATGAGAGTTTGGCTAAACCTTAAACTAAAATTGTACCAAATTAATTTTAGGAATTGATTCCGTGTGATGCAATTTTATTGGTTCATCCTATATATGACTGACGTGGAGGGTGCTTCAATTTAATAATTTGTTCTATCTTAATTGTCAGCTTAATTAAATCAAAGGAAATTGAACAAGGAGGCATGGAAAAAGAAAAATAATGAAATTTTCTTGTAAATATTTGAACAGAATTTCCAGTGCTTGTGACTGGCAAATTACAAGTATATAATTTTTTTTTTTTCACTTATGCTAGATATATATATATATATATATATTAATTAATTGCTAGGTACAACAGAAAGTGGGGTACAATTCCTGATACTTGAAAACTTGAGAAAAAGGTGTTGAAAAATAGAGCATCTCCATTTTCTTCTGATCTTTCATGTGTTGTAAGGCAAATTAGATTGGTTTTTTTTTTTTTAATTTATTTATTTTAAGTCAAAGAGGACCATGTTGTTGATGATGATGAGTGGAAGCAAGCTAACCCTCCAACATATCCTTCTCTCATCAATCTTTCCAACTCTTTTGCTTCCTGTGCTTTGGCCCTCTGTTATGTCAAATACATTCCAACCCATTAATAAGCCTTTTGTCAAATTCAAGTTACATATATACTTCATCATCTTTATGTCAAAAATATATAATATTTAAAATTTAGGGGAAAAAAAAAAACCCTATAGCTAGGCAAGCACCTGCATTTTTTCCATGGCATCTGACTCTGAGTTGAAGTCATAATATGTGCTTGCTGCTGTCAGCTTCATTGAAAGAAACTGTATAACAAATGGGAAAATCAAACAAAATTTACTATATGTAATTAGGGCAGTAAAATCATACATGCATATATACAATACATTACATACATACATGCATGCATGCATACATACATACATGTGTATATGTACACATACATACATGTATTTATGTTGTATATTTTTGGAATGAATCAGATTTCTTTGAACTTACCTCAACCTGATTCTGCAAGGACTGCACATAATTGATTATCTCATCCAACATTACTGCCATGCCCATGGTCTGCAGATTTATTTTATCAACACATGAAATTGTAAGATTAGAATACTTTGCTACTTTCAATGTAACTGAGAGGTGCAGATTTGGTAATAATTCATCAATTCTCCTTGAAGAAAGAAAAGCATATATGATATAATTACCTTGTAGCATCCAGGGACAATGTCTTGCAAACATCTTAGTCTCTCATTTATTTTCCCTCTTCTAACCTGAATCAAAGAAAATGCATCATTTTCAATATGTTGACATAGCTAAATCAATCAAAAATACCATACATGAAAGGCAAATGAATTCCAATTTCTTGAGAATGAATGAATTAAACTTTTTTTTTTTTACCCTTTCTGCCAAACTGTGACTATCAGTTGCTTGACCTCTTCTGGCTCTAACATGAACAACTTCTTTTGGTTTCTCCTCTTCCTTCTCATTGTTACTTTTTGCTCTTTTCCCTCTCCCTGAATTCTGCAAAAACAACAAAAGTGAAAACCCTTTAAAACTCTAAGTATCTTCTTAGATATCAAAAAGGCTTAAAAAAAAACCAGAAATTAAACAGGGTTTGAAGTTTGAAACATTAAAAATATACTTACATTTCTTCTCTTGGGTCCACTTTCAGAAACTTGAGGGGATGAAGAGATTCCAGAGCTACTTTCTGATACAATATCCAATGCTTTTCTCTTCTTGCAGCTTTCATGGAACATTTCAGTTTTAGCTGTGACAACTGCAGGCTGATTATTATTATGAGCAAGAGCAACTGATACTGAAGAATTCATCTGCTGGACGAAATTTGCAGGCAGATTTTCACTCCAATTGCCATGAACTGATTGATTGCTGCTGAAGAAGTTGTCATTTGAGAAAGGCAAGAAGCTTTGGAAATTCAAGGCTGAGGAAGAGTTGTTGTCTAAGTTAACACTTTGGTTTAGTTCACCAAAATGGTTTAGTGATTCCATGGCAGAAGGATCAATATCCAAGAAAGAGAATGATTGTTTAAAGCCTTGCAGGTCTGATGTGAAATCAGCCATGAAGATTCCTTCTTTTTTTTTTTTTTTCTTTTCTTTTTTGTTTTCAATTTGCCAGAATGGTTGTTATGGATAATGAGGAATGGGGCTTGTATTTATAGAGTGTGGGGATCAAAATTTAATATTGCATGTAAATTTTTCCCTTTTAACTTTACAATTTCCATTTCTTTTTCTTCTATGAATGGAAAAATAAAAAAAGAAATGTATTTTGAGAGGACCACGTGGCAGTTTAGGCTTCTGTGGTTTTGCCTCCTGGATGGGCCCCATGTTCAGGAGATATATCCAATAATGGAATGGGCCCATGAATAAGCTTTTGGCCCACTGATTTTAAAAGAAAAGTTTGAGCCTAGGTGAACATACAAATCTTTTTGAACTTCTTTTACATTTATTAATTTTTGGAAGTTTGATAACCAAAACCTTTTCTAATATTTTAAATTTTAATATATAGAAAATATTAAATTCAGTTTAGTGGGGTTTTTCTCTTTGGTTTTTTTTTTCTATCTATATGTTTTTGGGATTATGATAAGAAAATAATTATTTTTAGCATAGGATTCATGCAATTATTTGGATGAAACAATATGATCTTGGCCCATAGTGAGATTGTTTTATATTTATCATAATTATTATTATTTTAGAAGTTTATTTTTTTAGGGGGAGAGGGGCCTTATCACCCTCCACCACACAGTCCTGACTCATACAACCACTGTTATCATTGCTGCTAAGTGCATTTAGACATAAAATGGGTATATCAAAAGTATTTGCTTTAGTGGTTACAAAGATTTGAAGCTTTGAATCAAATATGCAATGCAACCAAGTAATCCTAATAGATTTCTTTTCTTCTTCTTTTTCCCCCTTCTATTTTCTCCACTTGAACCCAAAAAGAAAAAAGGAAAAAAAAAAATCTCAACTTCATTAAGAGGCACTTACCCATCACTTATGGAAGTGCCCATCATTTTCTATGTACCATGATAAATGTGTGTGTTCCTTGTTTATCTTCTTTGTGGTATAATGTTTGATTTTGATGTAACTTATGTGACCAATCCTAGTATCCAAATCATTCCTCCCCAATAACCTATAAATATATGTGATAATAAATGATTAATAATTAATTGATAAGTTTATATCTCTTGGCATAGTATGATCTTAGGTTTGATCAGTCGTGTAGTAGTTTCTTGTTGACGTGCATCTTAATTCTTAAATATATATATGACTCTTATGTTCAAAACCTAAACTTTTAGAATTAGGTTGGTGTAATTTTTTTGGTTGAAACTTGAAACAGAGGGAGTCGACGATGTAATTCAGTCTTTAATTATCTTATATTTTTTTTGGTACAAACCCAGTAATTATTTTGGGTCTCAACTTATTCAAACCCACATCGAATTCAACCATAAATGAAGTGAATCTCTTTCGACACTTATTTTTTCTATTATGAAGAGTTGAATATAAATTTGCCCTCAAATTTTTTGAGAAGTAAGGGTTAAAGGGTTCACATGTGTCTTCTCAAAGATAGTTTTGAATATTAAATATAAAATTAAATAAGAAATTTAATTAATAGTCATCAGGCATTTGACCTGATGGTACAGTACTGGACTCTTAGTTCCAACATACCTGAACCATGAAGTCTTGGGTTTAACTCTCACGGAAATATGAGTTTAATATGTAGTTTGTTTGTTTGTTTATTTGGTTTGTAGGTAGGTATAATTTCTAGTTTCTAGATTCAAGAGCAGGTGTTATGAGATTTCAATTATATTTGTTGGGGAAGGGGTTTGTTGGCTCATAGATTAGCGTTTCGGTAATGTAGCTAATCATGTAGTAGTGTATGAGTTTTCCTGTGCATTTGTAATCACAATCTCATTAATCAAAAAAGTTTATCTCTAAAAAAAATACGAAATTTAATGTGGTAGTTTGTGTTAACTCCTTAACCCATTTGTAGAGTCTAAATCTTACACTAACAATATATCAATTAATCATCTAATTGTGATCTATCATCCCAAAAAGGTGAAAAATTATAATAACAAAGAGAAATTAATAAAACCAAAAGCATAGTATATATTATAGAATAGTATTTGTGAAAGAGAAGTAAAGGTGGAGGATGGAAATGAGATGTACTATATACTAAATTTAGTGAAATAAACTTGGTGTCCGACCAAATATCGGATCCTTATGTGCCGACCTCTTTGAAAGCAAAATCTGGCCAAGAGTTATGGCCAAGCCAGCATTGCTATCTATTGGGTGAAGAAGATTGATCAACTTGCATGGGCTAGCTTTTCCTTTTCTACTGTTTTTTTGGCGGATACCCTTCATTTTCACATCCTTAAATCTAAACAAATCTATAGTATTTTCTTCTTTTTCTGTTTTCTTTTAATTGGGTTCACAAAGAAAACAAACAAAATAAATGAAACTGATTGCATGTGAGATGTGTGTTTGCACGTGGCAAAGCATTTAATTTCCTGCTTAAGGCATAAATTGCTAGGCTAAGGCTTCCATAATAAAGCAAGATCTTAAACTAAGACTTTGTACACTAATAGCCATATAGGTATTGAAATGATTTCATTTCTAGAATTTAAGCCTTTTTGCCCAAATTTGGATATAGTTTGACAAATTTGAGAACTACCCCCTCCCCCTATTTAATAATGATCCCCATTGTACACAAACTCTTGAATTTTGCATCATTGAAATGCTTTTGGGGAAATTTGCTTGACTTGGGGAAAATAGCTAGCATGGTTTTGAGGCCTAACTCTCATGATATAAGTACACGTTAGCTCCAAGTTATGAGGACACTAACTATGAGAACGCTAACACTATGCTTGGTAAAGGAAAGAAATTTGGAAAAAGGGAAGAGAGAGACGAAAGGACAACTATGGTCTTCTTTTTGTAGAAAATTTTTCATCCCTTGATAGTCTTCTATCATTTCTATATATTTAATCCTTTCACAAAATCAAAATGGGTTCAAAAGTTTTGATTAGTATTATTGCACTTATCAACAATATCTTGTTTTTTTTCTCAAGACACACACAATTTTATTTGGGAGAGGATCACTAATTTTTCAAGCAAATCCAACGACTTTAAATGAAATTGACATTTAGAGAGAGAAATTGAAATAAAACATGAACACCTAATAGCCGTTCGATTGACTTTAAAAAATCAGTGGATCTCTTCACCAGTGAAAATGATCCTTACCCATTTTATCTATATTTTATTTTATCATCGACAACAATCAAATTGAATAATCTTTCTCCATATATTGAGGTACACTCGTATTCAGATAAATTTGTAATCCTAAATTCCTAATGGCTCAATGTGCGATTAATTCCATAGGCAAAGCACCTAATAATTAATTTGTCTAACACAAAGCTTATATGTGGTTGGACCATGAAAAAGGTTGAAAAAAATATCCAAGGGATTTGCCCCACATGGAGAACTATTGCATGGCTTTCGACAATGATGAATTACATATATCGTTAGAAAATTTGATCATTGGAAAAGTGCATTTTTAATCATATAACATCCATTAACAACATGTTTGGTTGGGATGAATGGAATAAGGCTGTAATTGCATTTAGAAGGAATTGGAATAAAGAGGGAATTTAGTGGAAAATTTGGACTTGATTACTTGGTTTGGTTGAATCATTGAATAGAGAAGTAATTGAGAATGTATAAATGGAAAAATACAATTTTGACATTTTATCAAATTTTTTACTCTTTCTTTCTCTGGGAAAATAGAAAGCAAGAGGGGCAATACACTCACAGCCGCCTCTAATGATCCCTTTCAAAATCCCTTCAGGCAATCCATTTTCCCTTTTAGCAAATTTTAGAGAAGAGTAGAGAAAAAATAAGCAACAAATTTCATAATTACATCCAACAAATTTCGGAATCAACATGAACTCTGAGCCAAAACCCCAACTCTATCAACTCCTAAGCCTTGTCAATTTCGGTTGCTTTGTTAGTAACAGCCAAATCTTCATTTCAAAATTTATGTAATGGATTGATGACGCCGTGGAGGATTAAGGCCGTTTGATGACGGAGGTGACCGAATCTAAGCGCTTAGGTCGCAGATTGGGTAGATTTTGAGGTTTTTTTGAAGTCATGAGATGTCTTTAAGTAAAAAGAGAAAATAAGGGAAAAGAAGAAAAGGGGTCGTCGATGGCAGAGAGGGAGTGTTGCCAGGGAAGGAAGCTGCGGCGGTGATCATTGGAAGAGAAAGATGTTGAAGTCGAGGAGAAAGAAGAGAGACAAAGGTCGATGGGAGAAACAATATGAAGGATAATGGCTGGAAATACGAAAATTAGTTAAGGGAATGGTCATATAAACAGTATCTCAATTCCTAAAAACACCAAATTCCAATTTTTTGGGTTGAGTACCGATTTACAGCTACGACATCTCCTGTAATTAGGCTGTAATTTGAAAAACCATTCCAATGAACCAAACATCTGTACAAATAGGACCACCGAATTTGGCTGTAAAAGAATTTCAATTCATCCCAACCAACATGGTGTAAGTGCACAAAGCTTACTTTATAGTATAAGTCATGGCTCAAGTGTTAGTCTTTGCAATTCGGAGAAACCTTGTTTCAAAATACTACACACACACACACACACACACACACACACACACACACACACACACACACACACACACACACACACACACACACACACACACACACACACACACACACATATATATATATATATATATATATATATATATATATATATA
>AWUE01024417.1:0-17578 GCA_001974825.2 Corchorus olitorius
AAAAAAAGAAAAGAAAAGAAAAGAAGAAAAAATCAAATTTCTTTTTTTCTTTTTCCTTTTTGATTTTTATTCAAAAAATCCAAAATCAGTTTTTGAGAAAAATAATTTTTTTTTTGAAAAAACAAAGAAAAAACGAAAAAAATAATAATATTTTTTTTTCAAAAAACATATTTTTAAAAATTTTTTTAATAAAAAAGCTGACATGGCAGTCCACCTCAACAACACTGTCAGCAAAGTTAACGGCGTCAGTGCCGCATCAGCGAAATTGACGGTGCAATTGACGGAAGGACCTAATTGTTCCTAACCCTTCACTTTAGGGACTCAATTGAACAAAGTTTAACTTCGGGGACCAAAATGAACATTTCAGCTCACTTCAGGGAGCATTTGTGTACTTTTACCAACTAAAGGACTTTGCTTGGGGCTCCATACTTGACAATGGGACCTATGAGAATCGAACATGCGTCAGTCAATTATGCAATCCTTATCAACATGAGCTTTCCGGGTGCAAAACTAAATAATTCTAGTGTAGATAACATAAAAGTGTTCGTATGACAAGTACCCAATATAGAAAGAAGAAAGTGGTTATGTTTACATCATTAGTAATACATGAAATGAGATGACCCCAATAATTTAAGAAACTATAATTCCACCATGTAAATTGTACAATGTTTTAACTAACCAAGACATTGAAAAAGCAATCTTTGACCTCAAGAGTTTGCAGGTACCAAAACCTATCAAATAACAGACTCTTCAACATTCATAATCCCATCATGTAAGACAAAATCACATGCACCAAAAATTTGTAATGAAACCTTCCAAGTCATCATGCACTTAGCTTTCTTAATCTTTTCATTTTACTTTATCTATATCTATATATTATATAAGTCTAAACTTCAAAAACCTTGATCTGAAATATCTAAAATGCCCTTTTTAATTTTAATATTTTAATATTCCTTTAAAGGATATATATGTATTTTTATTTCATCTTTTTTAATTAAAAATTTGTGTAGTACTTGAAAAGGTCAAATTGTGTACATCAACCTAACCAAAACACAATTTATCTCCTTTATATACAAGCTCCCTAAGAAATCAGACTAATATTTGAAATCAAATTTTCCCACTATTTAGCTTAGGGGTCAATATCAAAGTTTATATTGAGCGAAGATTTTTTTTTTTCAAGAGTGAAATATTGAGCACGCAAGATTTCATGTTAATCAAATCTCATCCATGTGTGAATTTTTTTTTATTTTTTTAATGTTGGCATATCATTTTTTATGGCTTATTATATAATTATTATTGTTTATAATGAAATTTTCTACTTGAAATGATATAATGAGTATGATTTTTTATATATCTGTTGCATGAAAAATTGGCAAGGGATTTTGAGAAAGTGAATTATGCACTAGAAGGGAAAAATTTGTCGCATTTTGAATAGATTATATAGTTATTATTTATTTGTTTTGTAAACATTTTGTTCAAAAGCTTTTTGGAAGAAACTTATGATTTAATACTCTGCAAATTTTTGCCCTTTTTTTGACAATTCTACCTTCCAGGCTGTAATTGATTTTTGATTTTTGATTTTTACTTTTAATATGATGGTACAATATTACATTCAATTTTTTTTTCTTCAATTAGGTAGTAACAAACACATTGCAAGAGATAGTATGAGCAAGAAAATGAGGCTTTGAACAAACAATGGTACAATTTAATTATCAGTTTCAAATTCTTCAAAACATTGATTTGAAATATTTAAAATACCCTTTTTAATTTTAAAATTTTAATATTCCTTTAAAGGGTAAACATGTATTTTTATTTCATCAAAATCTATTAAGTTTTAATGGTTAATAAATAATTTAATATAAAAGGAAGGGGAAATATCTAAGATATCTTCTTAAACTTTTATTTAACTTTAACTTTTAAATTTTAATTGGTGGGAACTTTTATTTAACTTTAATAAAAGAAAAAAAAGGAACTTTTAATGTGTAAATAAATCTATTATCGTAATTCGTAAGAGTTTTCTTAAAAGAAAAAATTGAAAATGAGAAATTGGTATTAATTATGTTGATGAGTATTTAATTAATTTTAATAAAAAAAAATTTAAGTCACTTACTTTCGATTTTCTATGGTCTTTATATGAGAATATCTTCCGGTGTGGAGGGAATTGCGCGTATAGAGATTCCAAAAAGAATCGATCTAATTAACGTCATAATCTATATGGGATTTCCTCAATTATTAATTAAGGATAGGCCACGAAAAATTGAAGAACTACAGATGAATGTTCAAAAAGAACTTAATTGTATGAATCGAAAACTCAACATTGCTATTACAAGAATTGCAAATCCTTACGGGCACCCTAATATTCTTGCAGAATTTATAGCCGGACAATTAAAGAATAGAGTTTCATTTAGAAAAGCAATGAAAAAGGCTATTGAATTAACCGAGCAAGCGGATACAAAAGGAATTCAAATACAAATTGCAGGGCGTATCGACGGAAAAGAAGTCTTCTTTTCCTCATTGTTTGTTGAAACAAATTAAGCCAATGATGAATGATCAGGGGCTTAATTTCCAAATGGACTATTAACCTGGTATATTTTGCAATTTTTGTTCTTTCTTCTTAGCAGATTTTATGATAACGAATCATTCACTCAAGGGTGGGATTCTGACCAAGTCACTAAGTATGGAGTAATTTGTTTGTAATAACAGTATGATCATGACACACACAATTCACATTTACCACTTATATTGTTAGAGATTATTAATTAAACCATAGTTAGGCAGTTTAGTTAATTAAGGTTAGAGGAATGGTTAAGTTTGTTATTAGTTAGTTAGCATATTAGTTAGTTAGTTAAGCCTTAGTTTGTATATATAGTCAGCTATACTATGTAATTTCTTTAGATTTTCACTTTCATTTTCTTCATTCTTTGTAAACTTGATATGGTATCAGATGTATTAGAGAGTTCTCTCTCAAATTTCCGCAACTTTTCTTAACTCTTTTCTTTTCCATCTTCATCAAGAAACTCTTTGTTTCTTTCTTTCTGGTAATTTTTCCAGTTTCAAGCTTTTTAGCTTTACTTCAATGGCTAATTCAGTCAACAATACTTCTTCTACATCTCTTTCTTCTGGATCTGCTTTCAGACCAGAAGATCTGCCATCCAGCCCTTACTATCTTCATCCTAATGAGAATCCCACTTTGGTTCTCGTTTCCTCTGTTCTTACTGGCCCAAACTTCCATCAATGGCAGAAAGCAATGAAAATGGTGCTTCTTACCAAGAACAAGCTTCGATTTGTGGATGGGTTTATCCGTACTCCAGCAAGAACCGATCCTCTTTATTCTGCTTGGGAAAGAAACAACAATCTCGTTATCTCTTGCTTAGTTCATTCTGTATCTCCCTCTATTGCACAATCTATCATATGGATTGAATCTGCGATAGATATTTGGAATGACCTCAAGACTAGGTTTTCTCAAGCTCATTCTTTTAGGATCTGTGATCTGCAATTAGAAATTTATAATGCTCATCAGAATGATCTTTCTGTTCATGAATATTTTACTAAGCTGAAAACTCTTTGGGAAGAACTTCAGATCCTGAAGCCTTTACCTGGTTGTTCTTGTAATCTTACCTGTTCTTGTGGATATTTCCAGCGAAATAGGGATTACCATGAACAAGATCAGGTTATGGTGTTCATTAAAGGACTTAATGAACAATATGTTACTGTTAAGTCTCAGATTTTGTTAATGGAACCATTACCCTCTTTGAATAAGGCTTTTTCTTTAGTTCTTCAGCAAGAAAAGCATGTTTCTGTTCCATCCCCTGATATTGCTGCTCTTGCTGTTAAAGCAACTGATAATTTTGGATCTAAGAAGTTTCCAAATCAGCATAAAAGACCACTTTGTTCTTTTTGTAATAAAGAACGCCATACAATTGATAAATGCTATAAGAAGCATGTTTATCCAGCCAACAATCCAAACTACAAAGGGAAGAGACCTCATCAAGCAAATGCAGTTGGAATCATGGATAATAGCACTGGAATGATTTCTCAAGCTCAAGAACATGGTTCGAATCATGATTCAGACAATTCTCACTTTACCACAGATCAATATAACAATCTTTTGAGCATGATTCAGAACCTGTCAGTCCAGATTCAACATCATCAAGTCAATGCAGTTGCTGCTCCATGTACTGCTACAAATTCCAATGCTTCCCAGCCTTCTTCATCCAATCCCTATGGTATTTCTAACTCTTCTTCTGATATTTCTGTTATTGATGCTCATATTTCTTTAAATGTTTATGTTAATGGTAAAAATGATACTACTGATTGGGTAATAGACACAGGAGCCACAGATCATATAACCTGTTATATTACTGATTTTCATTCCTATAGGGCTGTTCATAATGTGTTTGTTAGTTTGCCTAACAATTCTAAGGTGCAGGTGACTCATATTGGAGTAGTGAAATTCACTAGTTCTTTATACTTAGTTGATGTCCTTTATATTCCAGACTTTACTTTTAACTTGATCTCAGCAAGTAAGTTAACTGCTAATCTACATTGTTGCTTAATCACTATATCTTCTTATTGCTTTATTCAGGACATAGCTCAATGGAAGATGATTGGGGTTGCTAAGCTTTTTCAAGGGCTTTATCGACTTCAAGATGCTTCTGTTTTACATGTTTTTCAAAATAAAACCAAGCTTTCTGATTTGAATGTTGTTTGCAATACTGTTGCTAATTGCCTTGATTGTTTTGGTGGCATTGATTGCAATGTTGTCCCTGATTGTAATGCATATACTCTTTCTAATTGTAATGATGTTTCTACCTGTAATGCCTCTGTTTTTGCTTGTAATTCTGTTTTGGATTCTGTTCTTTGGCATAATAGACTTGGCCATTTATCTTTTTCAAGATTAAAGTTACTTATTCCTACTTGTTCTCCTATTCATGTTTGTTAAACCTGTCATATGGCTAAGCATAAACGTTTTGCATTTCCTATTAGTGACAGCATTAGTACTAATATTTTTGATTTAATTCATATTGATATCTGGGGAGATAACTATGCTCCTACTTTCAAAGGGCATGTTTATTTCTTAAATATAGTAGATGATTTTTCGAGATTTACATGGGTGTTTCTCATGAAGCATAAGTCAGAAGCTAGGCAGATTATGAAAGACTTTGTCACTATGGTCAAAACTCAGTTTAACCTTGTTGTCAAGTGCATAAGGTCTGATAATGGTCAAGAGTTCAATGACTCTCAATTCTACCAATCAACAGGTATAATCCATCACACTTCATGTGTTAATACTCCACAGCAGAATAGCATAGTAGAACGAAAACATCAGCATATATTGAATGTTGCAAGATCATTAAGATTTCAAGCTAATTTGCCAATTCAATTTTGGGGGGAATGTGTTATCCATGCTGTTTTTCTTATTAATAGAATCTCTTCTCCCATTTTATCTAATCTCTCTCCTTATGAAAAATTATTTCAAAAATCTCCTAAACTTGATGACATAAAAGTTTTTGGATGTCTTACTTTTGCCTATAATCACAATAATATCAAGAATAAGTTTCAAACTAGATGCATTAAATCAATTTTTATTGGTTTTGTTCATGGAGTAAAAGGATACAAATTATATGATTTAGCTTCTAGAAAAACTTGTTTATCTAGATATGTTTCTTTTTATGAACAAATTTTTCCTTACTCTCCAATTTATGCTAAAACTGATAAATTGCAGTTGTTAGAGCATAAAAGTGCAGAAAAACTTGTATTGACTTCTGTCTCTGATGTCACAGATTTTGATGTTCCACAAGTGAGATCAGGCAGCTTGAATGATGCTTAAAATATCAATGAATCTATTATTAGTAGAAATAGTACTCAAATTGAAGAAGTCACAGTTTAACAAAGATCCACCAGTCTTCCAGAAGATGCAGATATAGTTCATAATACTCTTTCAAACCCAGAATTTGATCCTTCCTGTCCAAAATTCACAAATTATTGATGAAACTTATTCTTCCACATAACAAAATAGTACTTCTCAACCACAAAACATAAGAAGAAGTACAAGACACAGAAACAAGCCCCCATACCTGGTTGATTTCAAGTGTCCATCACTTAAAAAGACCAGTCCACACACTTTAAATGCAGTATTTTCTTATGATCAACTTTCTACAAAACACAAAGCTTTTGCAGCTGCTTTGGATAATGATCAAGAGCCAAAAACATATAAAGCAGCTATGAAGGATGAAAATTGGATAGCAGCTATGAATTCTGAAATTGCAACACTAGAGACTACAAAAACCTGGCGGATTGTTGATCTTCCTCCTGGCAAAAAGACTATAGGATGCAAATGGGTTTATAAAATAAAAAGGAAAGTTGATGGATCAGTTGAAAGATACAAAGCACGTCTTGTAGCAAAAGGATACACTCAGGAGGAGGGCATTGATTTTCTGGATACTTTCAGTCCAGTTGCCAAAATGACCATTGTTCGAACTTTACTTGCAATAACAGCTATAAAAGGATGGTTTATACATCAGTGTGATGTAAACACAGCCTTTTTACATGGAGATCTCGATGAAGAAGTTTATATGAAGCTACCAGAAGGTTACATGCAAGGATCAAACAAGGATTGCAAGCTAGTTAAATCTCTCTATGGTCTTAAACAAGCTAGTAGACAATTGAATTTGAAACTTACAGAAGCACTGGTAGCATATGGGTTTAAGCAGTCACAAACATATCACACTTTATTCACCAAGAATTTAGGTAATAAGTTTGTTGCTTTGCTAGTATATGTAGATGATATCATTATTGCTAGTAATGATATCAGTGAGATCACTCAAATCAAGTCTTATCTTCATGATTTATTCACTATCAAAGATTTAGGAGAGCTTAAGTTTTTCTTAGGCCTGGAAGTTGCAAGATCCAAAGCAGGAATTAATGTTTACCAAAAGAAATATACATTGGATTTACTGAAAGATATGGAGTTTATGGATGCAAAACCTGTATCAACTCCAATCTTACCAGAAACAAGGCTTACCAAGGATTCTGGAATTTTACTTGAAGATGTTTCTCATTACAGGAAACTAGTTGGAAAACTACAATACCTAACAACAACAAGGCCTGACATCTCTTTTGCTGTGCAGCAACTAGCTCAATTTTTGGATTCTCCAACAACAGATCATATGCAGGTAGCTCATAGGGTTCTTAGATATTTGAAAGGGTCTATTGGACAAGGAATTTTCTTCTCTTCTCAAAGCAAATTACAACTCAAGGCTTTTTCAGATTCGGATTGGGGAACTTGTTTAGACACTAGGAAATTTGTTACTGGTTACTGTGTTTTCCTTGGTGATTCATTGATTTCTTGGAAAACTAAAAAGCAGACAACAGTTAGCAGAAGCAGTTCAGAAGCTGAATACAGGGCATTGGCTTCTACAGTTTGCGAGATTCAATGGCTGAAATATTTACTTCAGGATTTAGATGTTCATATGACTTCACCAACACCTTTGTTCTGTGACAATCTTTCAGCTATACACATAGGTCAAAATGCAGTATTTCATGAAAGAACAAAACACCTTGACATTGACTGTCATGTTGCTCGAACAAAATTGCAGGAAGGACTCATCAAGCTTTTACCAGCAACCTCTAAACTTCAACTAGCTGACTGCTTTACTAAGGGTTTGTCACATAATAATTTCAAGACTGCTTTCTTCAAACTTGGAATACAAAATCTGTATTCAGTTTGAGGGGGGTGTTAGAGATTATTAATTAAACCATAGTTAGGCAGTTTAGTTAATTAAGGTTAGAGGAATGGTTAAGTTTGTTATGAGTTAGTTAGCATATTAGTTAGTTAGTTAAGCCTTAGTTTGTAAATATAGCCAGCTATACTCTGTAATTTCTTTAGATTTTCACTTTCATTTTCTTCATTCTTTGTAAACTTGATATATATGAAGATTCCAAGTCCAAACCATAGTTATTTCCTCTGTTACTGTTAGGCTTATATATGAAGATGATTTGTCTTTTAGTCAATGTATATACTTTTAATTGTTCTTGTATATACATTTAAGCAATTAAATGTTTCTGTGCCAAAGCTGCTCTTACTTCATAACTAGGATCCATCAATTCAAGGCAAAAAAAAGAAAAAATGTTGATCAAACGTACAATTCAGATTCATCAGTTGAGCTATCACCTCAATTCAGCTCAATAAGCAGAACTTTTACACACAATCTCAGGATAACAACAATTAAAAAAGGGGGCAATCAAAATTGTATCTATTTTGCAGAAAAAGTTTAAAGGCTTACCTTGTGTGATTGCAAACAACTGCTCATGAAAGTCATCATTCAAAACCTTCTACCAGGGCTATAAGCACCACCACAATCTTCATTAAACAATTGCAAACGGACCATAAGGGTATTTTAGAAATTACCCAATTAAAATTTTTGAGTTCGTGACTTTATATAGTAGTAAGATAGTAAGATCAATTAAAAACAAAGCAAGTCGAGATAAATTGATTAAGTGTTTCACCATTTGTAAGAATCAAAACCTTGAATGCGACATTTCCTTGTCGTATTCATGGAGCATCCAAAGATTAAGGAAAGCTTCGACGTGCTCAGTCTTTAAATTCAACATCAAAGCTTTCCACTTCCTCAGACTGAAACTGAAGCAGAGATTTCTGAGTCTTATAAGTATAATAACAAGGCAAATTAAGAAGATGGAAACTACTTGTCTTACTATTCCAGAATATGTTTTGAGCTCAGGTGAGCAGAAAATGCCGATTTTAGGCATTGGGACAGCCGTGGATCCACCGATAGCACCAGAAGTTACGAAGAAGTCAATCCTGCAAGCAATTGAGCTTGGTTATAGGCACTTTGATACAGCTGCCGTGTATGGGTCAGAAAGCCACCTTGGCGAAGCCATTGAAGAAGCAATTTCGCTTGGTTTAATCAAATCTCGAGATGAACTCTTCATCACTTCCAAGCTTTGGTGCAGCGATGGTCATGCTTAACTTGTTCTGCCTGCCCTTCGGAAGACTTTGCAGTAGGATATAGCAACTATTGAATTTTTTTCTTCCATAAATCCAAATTTCTCTAGATGTTTTAACTGTTGAATTTTTGTTGTAGAAATCTAAAGTTGGAGTACCTCAATCTTTATCTTATTCACTAGCCTTTGAGTTTGCAACCTGGGATTTTAGAATTCTCTGTAAAAAAGGCAGAGCCTCTCATTATGGATTTTGGAGCCGTATGGGCAGCCATGGAAGAGTGCCAAAGGCTTGGCCTTACAAAATCTATTGGTGTCAGCAACTTTTCTTGCAAAAAGTTAGCAGACATCATTGCCTTTGCCAAGATCCCCCCCAGCTGTTAATCGACCCAAATACCTCTAAATCCTTCTCACTCCTCTCTTTGAAACCACTAAAACACCACCTTTAAACTACCACTGAATCCCCTCAAACAAAACCCTTCTTCATTTTACTTCAAACTCTAAAAGTTTCGCTCAAGAGAAAGAGATGGTGAGGCCCGAAAGAGAGTTTGTATGAGGAAGACGAGTGTCTTTTTAAATGAAGGAGTGTCTGCAGTTTCTTTTTTGTGTGTTTTCTTCTTTGAAAGAGTGCAATGAGTTTTTTTTGTGTGAGGGAATGAAGTGTTTTTGTGTGTCTGTGTTTATGGAAGGGAAGGATTTTTTTTTTTTTTGGAAAGTAAGAGGCTGAGCTTTTTTTTTTCGGAGAGTCCAGAGTGTTCCCTTTCCAATTTTTAGTGCGTTTTTTGAATCCAGAGTGAAGAATCCTTTTTTCGAGAGAGAGACTAGAGTGTAGAGAGAAAACTGAAACCTCCCCTTTCTCCTTTTTTCTTTCCCTAATTGATTCATCCTCCCCATTCCATTTTTCTTTCTAACAACTTCTTTTGTCATTTTCCCCTTTTGCGTAGGTGAATTCACTGAACTTGTTGAAATAGGATCAGGGAGAAAATTGAGGTGGCCTTGATGAGCTGGCAAGAAGGAATCTCTTCAGGTATATTGCTCTCTCTGTATAGGATCAGGGAGAAAATTGAGGTGGCCTTGATGAGCTGGCAGGAGGAATCTCTTCAGGTATATTGCTCTCTCTGTATAACATTTTCACTCTCTCTTTATTTGGTTTTGCAACTCTTAGGAATTATTTTGCTGACTTGGATTTTTGTTGAGACTTATCTGCAATGCTTCTGCTAAAAATAAAAATGTGACCTATTGATGGTTATTGGTTATATTGGTGTGTGTTCTGTAATACATTTTAATGCCTAAATGCATACTGAATTTGTGTTTCAATGAACCTAACTATAAAAGGAAATGCTCAATCTGCTGTTAATGGATTGGCATTGCTTGCAGTGCCTTATTTGCATGATTTTTAATGCTCATTTTTTACTCAAAGCTTGTAATGTTAACCTGTTTAACTTTTGAACTGATGCTTGCAAAATAAGCTTAGTAAAATGCATGTTTTGTGATGGGAAATTGTTGTTTTGGCTCGAACATGCTCATCATCTTGTCCTGCTGCAATGTGGAATTTCATTGCCCCTTTTGATTTCTTTGTGACTTGTCATGTTTGCTTGTCGCTATTTTCTGCCTGAATTTTGCATTGTATTGCTTCTTTTCTATGAGTTTAGGTGCATGTGTTCTGCTGGAATTTAAGGTCTTGTGAAAATGCTTGCTGGTTTCTGTATCTGGTGAGCTGAGATGAGCCTGAAATGCTTGTGGTTTTGCCGTTGCGTGCCCCACTGAAATTGATTCTGATGACCATGTGCCAAATTGTTACTTTCACTGTTGCCATATATATTGTCATTGCCTCCGTTTGATTTCTATTGATCCCCTGCTGAACCTGATACCCTGCCTCATTTCTTAATCAATCCATTTTCCTTTTGTTCACTGTATCCTCCTGCCTGAATTTTGCTGAACTTGCTCCTCTGAACTGTTTACTCTGCTTCACGGCCTTTGTGAGCTCAACTGTTTTTGGACCTTGCTTTTTCTCACGTGTACATTGCTATGAAATGTGTTGAACATCTTTACCTGTTTTCTTTATGCTGCGTCATTCTTGTGTCGCTAGTCTATCTTACTTATCTGCTCTTGCATGGGATTCTACTTGGACAAGCATTAATACGTTTGAAATGCATGCAGGAGGTGGACAAGCTAGGTGCTCAGCTACTTGATCATTGGGAAAAGTCCAAGAAAGTACAAAGTGTTTAAAGAAACAGAACCAATTAAAAGTGAATCGAGCAACACAACTGCACAAGGATATGTGGAATTATGGCATCCCATTTATTGTAGACAATATATACTATACCCTAAAACTGAAATATTTTTCTTCTTTTTTTTTTGCTGTTTTTTGCTATTTCCATTTTTTATAATTTTTGTAATAGCAATGCTATAATGCAACTATTTAGTAGCAAAAAATGTACATGTAGATTCTACTTGTGCTATATTATATGAAGAAATGTCTGATTAAGTTAATTTGAAGTAAATTAGTTTCCCAAAATGATTTTATATTAGAACAAGTAATTAAAGTGCCTATTGCCAAATCACCAATCATCCACTAAAACAATGATGCATGCCCATGCAATTAAAATTACCATAAAAAAATAAATGACCTTTTTGTTTGTGATTTTCTCAATTTCAACTCCAACTATGCAAGCAAATGTAATGAACCAGATTACTTAAAATGTTTTAGAAAATTAGGGAATTGACCTCAATCCCCTCCTAATTGCAAATTGAAACAAATCATTTTAAATTGAAGGATATAAGGACAAAAATGGGTGTCTACATGGGTCAACGGGTTAAAATCTTTAGATGGGCCTATTTTAGGCCGAATTACAAAAAAAAAGCTCAAGGAAAAGAAATGGTGAGAAACTAACTCAGGGCTTTTAGTAATTTGGCAAGTGAGAAAAGATAGAAAAAGGACAAAAAAAGTTCAAATGGATCATCCTAATCGAACCTCAAAAGGGCCTTTGGTAAATTATGTGGGTGTTTCAATTAACATTTAGTATATATTATATATATTATTCAAATGAAGAACGGGTCTCTCGGGTTCTCGGTCGGTTTTGGATCTCAATATCCAAACCCGATAACCAACCAAAACACCAACATTTAGATCGGGTTGCACCGAGCAACCCACCTTGCCTGAGTGGACCGACCCGCCAGACCCAAAACCGACAAAACTGATCGGATTATTCGGACCGGATCGGTTCTAGACACCCCTAGTGGAGACTTTCACGACTTTTGATCACCCTCATTTCATTAAATCTTTGATGGCCCATCTGTAATTGGGCCTTTTATTATTGTCATATATATGCCCAGGCCCATCCCCCACCTCTCCAACTTCATGCCCAGCCCAAGCCTTTTCCTCAATTGAAATCCTTCTAACAGACGTTACTTCCCCATGTGAGAATCATGATCAGCATCTCCAAAAATGAGAAATTCACTCCCACAAAATACTGTCTTCTAGCTCCACGATTTCCAACTTCACTAAGAGCCCGTTTGGAAGTTTCTATAGAAAGTAAGAAGGTAAAAAGTCTTTCTACAGAAAGTTTAGGATTATAAAGTTTTTTCTTAAGAAAATAATTTAACATGTTTGTTTAACCTCTAGAGTTTAAATTAAATTCATAAGAAAGTAAAGTTAAATTTATTAAAATACCCTTTAATGAATATTATAAATTTAAAAACAAGGTCCTTTTAAGTAATTTTGTCTTAAAACCACTTTAATGAGAGAAGTGAGATAGTGCTTTAACACCTCCCTGGTGTTAAAGTACTTTCTAACTTTGGAGAGAAAGTATTTGGGTCAGTTAAACTTTCTTACCCTAAACTTTCTCTAAAAAAAATAGCCAAACATGCTAAAGTTATTTCCTACCCTATACTTTCTATATAAAGTGATTAAATTACATCGAAACAAACGGGTCATAACATGTATCCAGCCGTTTCCTTTCTAAATAATCAATCCCGCCAGATTATCTCGCAATATGCTCCCTATAAAGACTTCATTTAAATCAAATTGTATATTATTTTAATTAGAGTAAATTTATCCCGACAGTGTAAATTTTGGACTCCATAAGTGGATTTTTTAGAGTTGACACATGTCCATTTTCTGAATTAATTAAATTTTAAATATTTCAATTTAGTCCCCAGGGGACATATGTCACCCTCAAGACCCGTATGTGCAATCTGCTAAACTCCATTTACGGTGTATTGAATAAGTTTCCTTTTAATAATTGGTGTATTTTATATCCTACGCTAATCTTTTTATTACTTCTCTTTCATCTTGACGTAAAGAAGTCAGCAGTGAAGTTGTTTTTGCTACATAGCAGTTGGTTAAAATTGGTGTATTTTATATCCTACACTAATCTTTTTATTACTTCTCTTTCACCTTTCACTCCAAATATGGTAATTCTCACCAAAAAACTTTGGTGGTGGTGAAAGGTTTCTAATACTAACTGCAGGCTTGGTTTCCATTTTGAATTAGGGAGAAAAAAAAAGCTTTTTTAAGATTGAAAGATAACTTGAAAGTAGGTTTAACAAGGTTCAAAGTTGGTTTTGAAATGGCTTAACTGGCTTTAAACAACTGAAAAACAAGGTTGAAAGGAGTTGAATATCTCTTGGTCAGATTGGAAAAATGCTTTTAAAAGGAGGATGATTAGAGAGACACAAGAGAAATTCAACAAAATGAATTCAGTGTTTGAGCTTGAAGTTAAGCTTGAAAAGTATGTTCTGTTAAGTTACAAAGAAAGCAAAATTACAGAACATAAAGATTAAGGGTTGAAAGATAATTTGAAAAGAGGTTAACAAGGTTAAAACATATTGCAAATTGAGTTAAAAATCTGAGTTTTTGCTTCCAAAGTGAAGCGTTTCAGTTTGGTTAAAAGGTGAAACAATTTGCATGGAAATTCAACCAAGAACAACAGAGAAAATTGAGGTTTCAAGTTGTTCTTTTCATGTAATTTCCATTTTACAGGCCCCTCAAAGATCTATTAAGCTCTGATACCATTTGTTGGGTTCAAAAGATTAAAATATTGAAATCTAAGGAAAACTATTGAAACTGAAAATGAAGAACATATAAAAACAGAACAGAAAATTGAAAGAACAGAAAGTTTTTGGATTGAAAGAGGCTGGTTGAGCTCATCCAGCACTTGCATTTGATCTTCATTATATAGATTTGATAAAGTTTTCATTGTTACAAGTGGATTTGACAAGGTAATAATTAAGATTAAAATTCAGCAAGTAAAGCTTAAGAAAGCATAACAATTATTACAGCAACTTGACAAAATATTGATCTACCATTGGATGAAATTGAAGGCAAGCTGCTCTAGGCTTCCACTTGCATCTTCAGCTGGTTGCCTGACTTGCTAGCTTGTAAGGCCACTTGCAATTAGATTAAAAGTTGCATTTTCATTGGTTAAAAAGGGGTTGCAAACCTTCTGTTGTATGTGAACAAACCAGTAGCAATCTGCAACTTGAAAAAACAGTTGAAACTAACTTGAAGTGGAGTTGTTTGTGCAACTATCTCCAACAAACTCCTCCTTAGTTGGACAACAGCAAACACCAAGCTCTTTCCTTGGCTTCAAGTCATCATCAATCTTTGGTTGTTGCCTGACTGCACTTTCAAGAGTTTTCAAAAGTTCAGGCAATGTTAATTTGGTGATGTTCCTGAAAACACTGGTTTCAATAACAATCATCTCATATTTTTCAGGCAAATTCTTAACAATTTTTTCAACAATTTTGGTTTCTGTATAGAAAGTGTCTCCATAGAGCCTCATCTTTTTCACCACTGCAGTAACCTTATCAGAATAGGTTCTGATTGATTCATCATCTCCCATCTTCAAGCTTTCAAACACTCTTCTCATTTTCACCAAATTCAGTGTCATTTTTTGTTCATTGCCTGCATATTCAACTCTGGTGATCTGCCAGGCTGACTTTGGTGAAGTGCAGCTCATAACACTGGTGAAAATTTCATCAGATAAAGCATTTTGAATGATGAATAAAGCCTGGTACCCTTCTTGCAGAGCTCTTTGTTTTGTTGCAATTGCTCCTCCTTTCTCTGTTGCTTTCTCAAGTGAAACTAACTCCCAAAGGTCGAGTTCAATGAGAAAGTTTCTCATTTTTTCACTCCAAATATGGTAATTCTCACCATAAAACTTTGGTGGTGGTGAAAGGTTTCTAATACTAACTGCAGGCTTGGTTTCCATTTTGAATTAGGGAGAAAAAAAAACTTTTCTAAGATTGAAAGATAACTTGAAAGTAGGTTTAACAAGGTTCAAAGTTGGTTTTGAAATGGCTTAACTGGCTTTAAACAACTGAAAAACAAGGTTGAAAGGAGTTTAATATCTCTTGGTCAGATTGGAAAAATGCTTTTAAAAGGAGGATGATTAGAGAGACACAAGAGAAATTCAACAAAAATGAATTCAGTGTTTGAGCTTGAAGTTAAGCTTGAAAAGTATGTTCTGTTAAGTTACAAAGAAAGCAAAATTACAGAACATAAAGATTGAGGGTTGAAAGATAATTTGAAAAGAGGTTAACAAGGTTAAAACATATTGCAAATTGAGTTAAAAATCTGAGTTTTTGCTTCCAAAGTGAAGCGTTTCAGTTTGGTTAAAAGGTGAAACAATTTGCATGGAAATTCAACCAAGAACAACAGAGAAAATTGAGGTTTCAAGTTGTTCTTTTCATGTAATTTCCATTTTGCAAGCCCCTCAAAGATCTGTTAAGCTCTGATACCATTTGTTGGGTTCAAAAGATTAAAAGATTAAAATCTAAGGAAAACTATTGAAACTGAAAATGAAGAACATATAAAAACAGAACAGAAAATTGAAAGAACAGAAAGTTTTTGGATTGAAAGAGGCTGGTTGAGCTCATCCAGCACTTGCATTTGATTATCATTATATAGATTTGATAAAGTTTTCATTGTTACAAGTGGATTTGACAAGGTAATAATTAAGATTAAAATTCAGCAAGTAAAGCTTAAGAAAGCATAACAATTATTACAGCAACTTGACAAAATATTGATCTGCCATTGGATGAAATTGAAGGCAAGCTGCTCTAGGCTTCCACTTGCATCTTCAGCTGGTTGCCTGACTTGCTAGCTTGTAAGGCCACTTGCAATTAGATTAAAAGTTGCATTTTCATTGGTTAAAAAGGGGTTGCAAACCTTCTGTTGTGTGTGAACAAACCAGCAGCAATCTACAACTTGATAAAACAGTTCAAACTAACTTGAAGTGGAGTTGTTTGTGCAACTATCTCCAACAGATGCACCTCCAGCTTGGTGAAGTCTCGACGATCGTTGTTTCTTCCCCAGAAGTTGTTAAAGATGTCTTGGTAACAAATGTTATTAGCTTTGCTCAAAGAGCTTACATGATTGCTTTGGATACGATTACTTATGGTTCCAGGGACATTACCTTGGCACCCTACGACAACTATTGGAGACAAGTCAGAAAATTTTGCACGATGGAACTTCTTACACAGAAAAGGGTTCAGTCATTTCGATCAATAAGGGAAGAAGAAGTCTCGACTCTTGTGAGATTGATAGCTTCGAATGAAGGGTCTCCAATCAATCTTAGCGAGAAAATTCTTTCCATGACGTATGGAATAACATCAAGAGCAGCATTCGGTGGAAAATGCAAAGATCAGGAAACTTTTATATCGATTATCAAAGATATAATAAAGCTGGGTTCTGGATTTAATATTGCAGATCTGTACCCATCCCTTGGAGTGCTTCAGCTGATAAGTGGAATGAGACGGAAACTTGAGACTCTGCATCAGAAGAGCGATGAGATACTTCAAGGTATCATTAATGAACACAGAGCGACAATGGAGAAAGGAGAAATGGGTGAATTAGGAGGAGCAGAGGAAGACCTCGTTACTATTGTTCTAAAGGTTCAGCAGCAAGGTGACCTTGAGTTACCCCTGACAGACAACGACATGAAAGCAGTCATTTTTGTAAGTATATCAATTTTCTTAATTTGTTTCATTCTTAGATTCTTTATAATATTTCAATGGGATATTAATAATCTTTGATCCCTAAATTATTAACTAAAGCCTAAAACCAACCACTTAGCCTTCATTTTGAGTTTTGCCTCGTAATCATTCAGGACGTCTTCGGTGGGGGAGGTGAGACATCATCAACAATTGTGGACTGGGCAATGGCAGAAATGTTGAAAAACCCAAGAGTATTAAACAAGGCACAAAATGAGGTAAGGCAAGTCTTTTATGGAAAAGGAGATGTGAATGAAGAAAGCATACATGAATTAAACTACTTAGCATTAGTAATTAAAGAAACCCTGAGATTACACCCTTCTTTTCCTCTGTTACTTCCAAGGGAGTGTCGAGAGAGTTGTCAAATTAATGGTTACCAAATACCTGTCAAGACTCAGGTCTTTATCAATGCGTGGGCGATAGGAAGAGATCCGAATTATTGGGATGAACCTGAAACATTTTACCCAGAAAGGTTCCTGAATAGTTCCATTGATTCTAAAGGGATAGATTTGGAGTATATCCCATTTGGTGCAGGACGAAGGATGTGTCCAGGGATATCGTTTGCAATGCCTAATATGGAGTTGCCTCTAGCAAAATTGCTCTACCATTTTGATTGGAA
>AWUE01024420.1:0-33041 GCA_001974825.2 Corchorus olitorius
AAAATCATATTTTTTAAAATATTTTTTAATAAAAAAGCTGACATGGCAATCCACCTCAGTAACACCGTCAGCAAAGTTAACGGCGTCAGTGCCACATCAGCGAAATTGACTGTGCAATTGACGAAAGGACCTAATTGTTCCTCTCCCTTCACTTTAGGGACTCAATTGAACAAAGTTTCACGAGGACCAAAATGAACATTTCAGCTCACTTCAAAGACCATTTATGTACTTTTACCGTGGCCATCGAGGTCGAGGGCCAGGTTTCACCGTCCCACTTAAACTCTCAATAAATATCATGTTTTCAGGTTGAACTAACTTGTAAAGATAAGAAATGGTATGTTTAATGGTAGACAAACAATATTTCAAGAGCTTGCTTTATATGTGAACTCTCAACTTTATTGGAAACTAGCTAGTAACAAAAGAATATTGTGCTAAGATTTATTATCGTGGTGAACACAAGATTTAAGTGTTAGTGCTAGTCAGATTTTGGCTTTCCGCTAATTGAGGTTGGTCAAAGTGGGAAATGCTTGCATTTGTGGTGAAAGACATTCGAGCTTAGTCTTCCACATATCCCTATTGATAGACGATCCGTAAATTCGAAAAATCTGCTTGTAAAAGTCCAATAGATCCGTAAATCTTTAAAAGGATTGACGGCTTGTCCTAACCTCATAAATGGATAACCTACTTCTCCTAACTTCTTTGAACGGGTCTCCACGTACCTTTAATGATCAACGATTCGTAAGTCCGAAAAATCCGCATGTAAAGGTCAAATAGATCCGTAAATCCTACTAAAATGGATCACCTAAATTTTTTTTAACAAAGAGAGATTTTAGCTTTCCAAAGGCGGTCCACTTAGCCTATACACCTAACTCTCCTATAGTATTCGATTCATTTCATCAAACACACCGGACGATATAAAATTTATGCTTAATGAACTACTTTTATAGAATTGGCCAAAAAAGAAAAACTACTTTTATAGAACATTTAAAACCATTAATAACCTATCTACAGTTTTAACAAATGATACCTTGACAATTGGAATTCATTAACTTTCAATTACCTCAATTTTCAAACCATTTTTAATTTCCTAGCATGAGCTAAGTGGAGATTCTGACTGAACCATGCAAGTTTGAATTGATACGATATGTTATATTGGGGCATCAGCAACCACATATACAGATCAGATATGTGGACGAGGCATTCAAAAGCCCATAAATTAGTTATTATTAGTCATTTAAAAAGGGGAAAAAATCTCATTTACGACATTAAAAATTTCATATATGACTTGTAGAAATCCAAATTGAATATTTCAATGTGACTTCTAGAAAACCCGGAAATGGTGCTGCCTACCTAATGCCCTTTTTTCCATAAGAAAATTACGCCCGTGTTGGAAAAATTGCCATGAAAATGAAATATGTGATGTAACTATTTTCATGGCATTACCGGCTTCATGGTCAAAATTTGTGGATCGGAATTGGATGAAGATGAATTTGATTAATTGACAAGAAAATTTGACCACTTCCTTTAAAATTACAGGTTACCAACTTGATTTTATGAAGTTTGTTGTTGAACAACTACTACTCCAATACCCATGACTTTGTTATCTCGAGCCAGAGGTCAATCTTCTTATTCAAAAAATAAGTGAAATAATTAATTAAATTAATAATCTTCCAATTTCATCAATATCTTTCTATTACCCAAAGAACAAAATCTATGCACAAAAAAAATGAAATAATAATCTATCAAATATTTCTGTATCAGACATGAACAAGAGCTACAAGTTCTACACGAACGACTCAAACTCAATTAGCAATAAACAGAGAATAAAGAGAATGTTCAATAAACAGAAACATAAGGAAAAAAGAAACAAATAGAAAAAGAAAGAGCCGATCGAACTATATTTTTTACATGAATAAGAAATAACATAATTTTTTCTAATTACTCTGTTTCTGGGTTGTTTTGCTGCACTTTTCTTTGATCCATTTAATACCGGCAGAAGCTCCGACCTTGGCTTTCTTCACGCCTGTAACTGCGACGGCTTTCGTTTTGCCGAGTCCGTCTTCAACCTTCTTCGAGTACTTGGCCTTGGCTCCGCCGCCGTTGGTCTTGCTAGTCTCGGTAGGCTGAGGGTCAGGGCCGTAGTCCCACTGATCTGCCCATGAGGTTCCATACGAGCCGTGCGATTCCATTGTTGTATCGATTGACAGAAGGAAAGAAAAGCTTCAAAGGGGAAAAGGGTGGGTTTCTTGTTAGAAGTGAAATTCTCTGTTTTTGAGGTTTTGTTTTATAAACGCGGCAATGTCCTGCCGAAAGCAAAGAATATTTATACTTCTTGCTTGGTGGAAGTTTCTTGTCTTCGTGTTAAGAAATTATAAAGTCGTGGCTTTATTCGCAAATTCTATTTAGGTTTTGCCAATAGAAATTTTTAAAACAAAGAAGAAAACGTGTCGTTTATACCGTTCAAATATAGTTGTTTTATATTATATATAAGTTTTAGGCGTCTAGAGATCCAAATTTTAATAATAAGATATATATGATTTTTTTAATATTTAATATATATTTTTTTCATTTAAATTATTAATATTAAATAAAAATTAGTTTAATTAACTCCTGTGGTATCATATTGATCAGGATTCAGGAAAGACTTGTGCATGGAAAAGGCTTTTAACAGGATAAAATATATATTATGGGTAGTTCTAAATGTATTTTGATCGTCATTTAAATCTTCATCTAATCTTATCTAATTTCATCCATCATTTTTTACCTTAAAAAACAAATAATCTCTTAAAATCAATTTACTAGTTCTTAATTGAGATAGTGATATAGACCGGAATTCATTGATATACTTATTTCCCATTTGCACAATGTGTATACATGTCATTTTAAAAAAATGAAAATTTAATAAAACTTTCAATCAATATAATAGATGAACTAGGCTCGGTACCAAAAAAAAAAAGATGAACTAGGCCATGCTTTTAAGTTTTAATTTATGACATGAATGGAAAAGGCACAAAATAATTATTTGGGCTTTTTTTTTTTACAACCATTCTAGGATGAGAAAAATATTTTAGCACATATAATTAAAATAAATTGATATTCTAAGAAAATTAAATGGAAGTTTCTTAGCTAAAACTTCTAGAAACCGACCTAAAGAGGGGGAGAAGAAGAGAGAAAAATTTTGGTGTTGGCTAATGGCTAAGGTTGATTAATCTATTGGTAAGGCCGTAACGGGGCCCCCGCTAATGCTATGGTTATGACCAGCATGGCAGCGTCTAGAGTGGCGGCGGAAACGCGGACTGGGAATGGGTTTGGGTACTTTGGGAAGAATAAAACGTGGTAGTAAATCCTTTGCGCGGATCGGCAGAAGTCGTAGTTAATTAAGCACTTCGACCTTTTAAAAAAATAAAAATTGTTGGGGGTTATATTGTCGACTACCAAAAATTGTTGGACCTTTTAAATATTTTCTAAATTAGAAAGTGTTCCCAAATCCAGAGGTTAAATTACTTTTGCTAGTCCAAGTGCATCCTCACAGTCACATGGATAGGTTCCTAGATCCTAAATGAATAAAAGCCTTAATTCTATATATATATGCTTAATTTCCCCTAAAAAGGAATAAAATAGAATTAGCAAAAATAATATACTAGAATGAAATTCTCAAATACATTTGATCCATTATATATATATATATTAAACAAAAATATATGAAGTAACAATTTATACTACAAGATGATATAGTATTATTAAGGCATGTGATTAATAATTTAATAGTTGTCTAACTGCATACCAAAATTACACCAAAATCTCTTTTTTAATGCTTTGCCTTGAGCTTTACCAATTTTTATTATTTTGCCATGTGACCGGTCACTCGGCCGCAAGGGTTTTTTGATAATATTTTTTTTGATAATACTAGGCCGCAAGGGTTAATGCTTGATATGGTAGGCCGTTTTGAGATGCCAAAACCAGCGCATTTCTGCTGTCTTTTCTTCATGCATCGGCAGTCTGCTAATGATATGATACATCTTTTGAATGATTTAATTTCTAATTCTTTTTTTTTTTTGCAATTAACTGACTGAGTTAATTAAGCCACCTTTTGTATTTGTCTTTAAAGCCAAAAAGTGATTTTTTTTTTGGTAATGAAAAAAAATGATAATATAACTGTTGAAGACTCGGTCAAAAAAAAAAAAAAAAAAAAAAAAAAACTGCTGAAGACTTGAAGGCCGCCCAACATATGGCCAGGCTTATATAAATCTCACTCTCCAGTTTGTCACTAATTGCAAAATTAAACTTAAAATTATATATATAAAATAAATCTTGAACCACTTTGGCACTTTGCCAATAGTTTTTATTATCAGCTTGTGAAATTAACCTTAAGTTTAATAAAGCAAAATTCTATGTTTTATATATGTCTATAGAAGGGAATTATTTATCATTTGATTAGTGTATATATATCTATATCTATACTATATATAAAAGTACAAATAAGGGGGAAACTTTATGTTTTCCGCTTGTACTTTTTTTTTAAAATATATTTCTAAATTGTCATTATTAAAAAATATTTTAATTATTATATTATTAAAATAATGGAAATTTAGATTATCGTCATTAATTAGGATCTAACGTGGTCAATAGGAATGTTCCACATCATCTTTAATATCTAAATTTTCGTCCAAAATATTCTCCAAGTCGGTTTAGGAGAAGATAAATTTTGTCCAGAAATTTCAAGGGAAAAATTGTCCACTGGAATGGCAGAATTAGGTCTCGAGGTAAACACATAAGTTGTAGATCTTAGACTCCTCGTTCCAACGGTACCTCATTTGCATTTTTCTGAGCTCTGGATCAAAAGTTATGAATTTTCTTCAAAAACTCCTTTTGTAAAGTCCTTCTTCAAATAAGATTTAACAATGCTGCATTAGGGTTAAATCATTATTACATCATAATTATTGATTGGACTTGAACTCTTTTTTTTTGGACTTCCATATTAATGAATTAGGGCTAAAAATATCAAATTCAGGTTTCAAGATATCTGGCTTGGCAATTTGAGTTTCATGGGCTAAAACTAGCTTAATGGGCCTACTGGGCCGAAATGACATAAAATCAATAGTTTCTCAAAATTGATGCAAAATGGCTCTAAATTTCCATCTTCCTAAAACATAGCTCCAAATGGGCCTAAAATAGCAAATATGAGAAATATAGGGGTAAAACGACACATACGACATCCAAAATAAGGCAAAATTGTATAGAAAATATAAAACAAATTAGGTCTTATCAATGTTTCATTTTCTTATCAATTTAGAAATATATCTATATTTATCTATACCTATTTATCTATACTATATATAATAAAAGTACTAATAATGGTAAACTTTGTGTTTTTCGATTGTACCTTTATTTTTTAAATATATTTCAAAAATGCCATTAATTAATATTGGGCTTAAATCTTAATATATGTTAAAGGTTATTTTTAATATTTTAATATCAATTATTTATTTTTTAATTGCTAGAATTCTTGAAATATATTTAAAAGAGTTATTTTAGGGGGTAATTCGCTTTTGAGTTATTGAATCAATCTTTTTTTTTTTGAGATTTAACCAAAAGAAAAGGATTGTTGATCCTATGTTTTTAATTTTGGAAGTTATCAAAATTCATTGTGTGGTTACTAAAATTTATAGTGTGGTTCTCAAAATTTTATAGTGTGGTTACCAAAATTTCATAGGTATGATGTTAAAATTTTATAGTGTGGTTATCATAATTCCATGGGATGTTATCAAAATTTCATAAGGAGGTTATTAAAATAAAATTTCATAAGGATGTTATCAAAATTTTCATATGGAGGTTATCAAAATTTCATAAGGAGGTTATCGAAATTCATGGCAATGTCAAAATTTCACAAGGAGGTTACTAAAATTTCATACTTTGGTTATCAAAATTTCATAGGGCGGCTATCGAAATCTTATATGGAGGTTATTAAAATTTCATAGGAAGATTATCAAAATTTCATAGTGTGCTTATAAAAATTACATAGTGAGATAGAGTGAGCTTATCAAAATTTCAAGTGTTGTTACCAAAATTTCATAGTGTAATAATCACAATTTCATAGAGGTTAACAAAATTTCATGGGGAGATTATCGAAATTTTAGAGGGGATAATATCAAAATTTCATAGTGTGGTTATCAAAATTTTATAATGTGGTATTTCAGAGGGAGAGGTTATCAAATTTTCATTGTGTGGTAGTTAAAATTTCATAATGAGTTTATCAAAATTTATAGTGAGATTAACAAAATTTGATAGTGTGGTTCTCAAAATTTTATAGGGAGATTAACAAAATTTCATAGGTAAGTTATTGTAGTTTTATGGTGTAATTAATTATCAAAATTTCATTGGGGGTTATCAAAATTTAATAGTGTTCTTATCAAAATTTTGTAGTAGGTTAACGAAATTTTATAAGGAGATTATAAAAAATTTATCGGGATGTTATCAAAATTTCATAAGATGGTTATCAAAATTTCATGAGGTGGTTTTCAAAATTTCAAATGGAGATTTATCAAAATTTTATAGGGAGGTTTATAAAAATTTCATAGTGAGGTATCACAATTTTATGATATGGTTATCAAAATTTCATAATGTGATTACAAACACTTTATCGGTTATCAAAATATCATAATGTGCGCTTAACAACATTTCATTGGGAGGCTATCAAAATTTCATGGGTGGTTGCAAAATTTCATTAGATGGTTATTAAAATTTTTATAGGGATCTGGAGTGTAACAAAATTTTATAGGGAAGTTAACAAAATTTCATATGGAGGTTTTCAAAATTCTATAGTATCATCATAAAAACTTTATAATGTAATTATCAAAATTTTGTATGGAGGTTATCAAAATTTTATAGTGATTATTAAATTTCATAAAAATATTTACTTTAAACACGTTAGGCCACGTGCAACGCACGTGAAAACTAAAACTAGTATATATATATATATATATATATATATTATTATTATTTTTCCCATTAAAAGATGCCCCTCAAAGGAAAAGGCAAAGGTGGCCGGGAGAAGATTAATTGTGGGAGGGGGTAGCTTTACCGCCTGTGTAATAATGTCTTCTAATGTAGGTTAAAAAACGAAAACCATAGATCCACTTTAAGACTATAATTAATTTGTTCATCAACATATGTTAGAGAATATGTAGTTAAGTTAATCACCTAGAGTTAAATAGTTAAGTTTACTTGATTAGTTGAGTTAGCAACTGCTAGTCAGTTAAGTTGTTAGGCTATTAGTAACAATCAATCAGTTTTTTGTTTCCTAGCTTCTAGTATAAATACCATAGGATTGATGTAAACTTTACTCTTTCTGTTTCTCTCAATTGTAAATCTGATATTGTATCAGATGCTTTCTTTATTTTTGCTTCCGCTCTCTTGATCTTTTCTAGTTCTTAATCCAGATTTTCTTTTTGTTTCTTTCTTTTTCTCAGAAACCAATCAGGTTTCTTTCTACTGATTTCATTGATTTCATTGCTATTTCATCATTTTGTTTGCTTTAATGGCGTCTTCTGGTTCTTCTCTGGGTCTTCAAGACCTGAGGATTTTCCCTCAAGCCCTTACTACATTCATGCCAGCGAAAATCCAACGTTGGTGCTGGTTTCTGCTGTCCTCACAGGACCCAACTATCATTCTTGGAATCGCGCCATGAAAATGGCTCTGCTTACCAAGAACAAACTTCACTTTGTCGATGGATCTCTGAGGGTGCCAGCTCGTGGTGATCCTCTGTATCAGGCTTGGTTAAGATGCAACAATATTGTCATCTCTTGGTTAGTACATTCTGTTTCTCCTTCCATCGCTCAGTCAATCATTTGGTTGGAATCTGCTGTAGACATATGGAATGACTTGAAATCAAGATTCTCTCAAACAAATTCTTTTCGAATTTCTGATCTTTATACTGAACTCTACACAAGCACACAAGGTTCTTTATCAGTACATGAATTTTTTACCAAGCTGAAAGTTTTGTGGGATGAACTGAATATTTTAAGGCCTATTACTGCTTGTTCTTGTGCACCTGTGTGTTCTTGTATTCTGGCCAAGAAAATTTGAGAATTCCATGAAAATGATCAAGTAATTATCTTTATCAAAGGACTTTCTGATCCCTATTCCAGTATTAAGACTTAGATATTGATGATGGATCCATTGCCTTCAGTGAACAAGGCATATTCCTTAGTGATTCAACAAGAACGCTCTGTTGCAAATCTTCCCAGTTCTGTTGACATGAATGTTTTAGCTGTCAAAGCTCCAATGGCTTCAAAGGGTGGTCCTATACCCGCTTTCAAGAAGACCTTCAACAACAATAAAAGGCCTCAGTGTTCTTTCTGTGGCAGGGAGGGGCACACCATAGAAAAGTGTTATAAAAAACATGGTTATCCACATAATTATAATCAGAACTATAAAGGAAAGAGGTCTCACACTGCTAATGTTGTAGAGGTTATGGAAGACTCTGAGATTCCAGAGATTGTTGACAACAATGAAGTTTTTCAACTCACTAGAGATCAGTATCAACAACTCATGCATTTAATTCAGCCTCAGACTCACCATGTCAATGCAACTATCACACTTCCTCAGGCTTCTACAATTCATGAAACTCATGGTACCTTCTTCCCTAATGATTGTGTCATAGATCCAAAAGTATCTCTGAATGTTTTTATTAACAGAAACAATGCAGCTTCAGATTGGATCATAGACACAGGCGCTACAGACCACATTACTTGTCATCTTAATTCTTTTGTTTCTTACAAAAAGGTTTATAATGTGTATGTTGGATTGCCTAATAACACTAAAGTACAAGTCACACACATAGGCACTGTAAAATTTAATGACTTTCTTCATCTATATAATGTGCTTTATGTACCTGATTTTACTTTTAATCTTGTCTCGGTAGGAAAATTAACTTTTGATATTTCTTGTTGTTTAATCACTGTTTCTTCTCACTGTGTAATACATGACATCCACCATTGGAGGATGATTGGAGTTGCTAAGAGAACTCAAGGGCTTTACAATTTACAACATGATTCTTTTGATGCTATGCATATTGATTCTGATCATAATAAGCATTCTAATGTTGTGTCTGATATCTTAGTTCACAAGTCTAATGATGTTTCTACTGATCATGTTGTTGATGTTTCTTTTCATGATCATGTTGTTGATTCTTTTAAACATTTTGCTATTAATTCTACTTGTAATCATGACAATGTGAATGTTAATGCTGTTTCAGATTGTAATAGTGATATTTCCATTCTTTGGCATAATAGATTAGGACATTTGTCTAATCCAAGAATGAAATTACTAATTCCTTATTCTGATCCTGTTCTTTTGTGTGAAACCTATCATCTTTTGTGTTAAACGTAGCCCTTTTCCTGTTAGTACTTCTATTAGTTCTAAATGTTTTGATCTTATACATATTGATATCTGGGGAGATAATTATGCTCCCACTTTTAAAGGACAGACATATTTTCTTACTATTGTTGATGATTTTAGTAGGTTTACTTGGGTACATCTCACGAAAAACAAATCTTAAGCTTGACCTTTAGTACAGAATTTTGTTGAAATGGCCAAAGTTCAATTTAATGCAACTGTCAAATGTATAAGGACAGACAACGGTCAGGAATTCAACATGCCATCTTTTTATGCTTCTAAAGGTATATTTCACCAAACTTCTTGCATTAAAACCCCTCAACAAAACAGTGTTGTTGAGAGGAAACATCAACATCTTCTTAATGTTGTTAGATCATTAAGGTTTCAAGCCAACTTACCTATAGAATTTTTGGGGGTATTTTATTCTTCATGCTGCCTTTCTTATCAGCAGAATTCCTACTCCTATACTTAAAAATGAATCTCCTTTTCAAAACTTGTTTAATGATTCCCCTAGTATTGATTCTTTGAAAGTTTTTGGTTGTCTTACATCTGCCTCTAATCATAGTAACATTAAGAATAAATTTGATAACAGAAGCATTAAAAGTATTTTTGTTGGATTTGCTCCTGGAGTAAAAGGATATAAGTTGTTTGATTTACAATCTAACAAGGAATTTATTTCTCGTGATGTTACTTTTTATGAACATATTTTTCCATATTCTGCTTCTTATGCTTCAACTGACAAAATGCAGTTTACTAAGCATAAGATAGCAGAATCTGTAATTTTACCTTCTCTTGATCATTCTGCAGCATTAGATGTTATGGATGATGAATTCATCAATCATAATAGTGTAGAAACTCAATTGAATCCATCAAATGCTCCAAATCCAACAACTGTTCATCAGCCTCATGATCAGATTCATAGTGTTGTTCCTGAAATACAGATTTCTCCTGCCAACCAGATTCCTACACAAACAACTTCAAATACTCAACCTCTTTCAAACACTCAATTTCATTCTTTAGTCCCTTTAGTGCAGCATCCTCCAGCTATTGCACTCAGAAGAAGTACAAGGACCAGAACCACTCCTCCATATTTGTCTAATTACAAATTGTCTATGTCTAATTCTGTACAAGTTCAAAAGACAAGTCCACACATTCTTCCAACAATTTTTTCCTATGATATGATTTCTACAAAACACAGAGCTTTTGCAGCAGTAATTGATGATGACAGGGAACCTAAAACCTATAAAGAAGCTTCCACAAAACCACATTGGCAGCAGGCAATGACGGAAGAGTTATCAGTTTTGGAAAAAACTCAAACTTGGAAACTTGTTAATTTACCACCTAGTAAGAAAACAATAGGATGTAAATGGGTGTACAAAATTAAGAGAAAACTGATGGTTCGATCGAACGTTACAAAGCTCGTTTAGTTGCAAAAGGATACACCCAACAAGAGGGTATTGACTATTTAAATACTTTTAGCCCTGTTGCTAAAATGGCAACAGTTAGAACTCTCTTGGCAGTAACAGCAATGAATGGATGGTTTCTTCACCAATGTGATGTTAATACAGTATTTTTACATGGAGATTTAGAAGAGGAGGTCTACATGAGGTTACCTGAAAGATATTTGAAAGGTTCAACAAAAGTTTGTAAGCTTGTAAAGTCATTATATGGTTTAAAACAAGCTAGTAGGCAGTGGAATATTAAACTGACAGAGTTTATTCAGCAAAGGATTTGTGCAATCTCAAGCTGACCACAGTCTTTTCACAAAGAAAACAGGTGATACTTTCATTGCTTTACTTGTATATGTTGATGATATTCTCATAGCAAGTAATTGTATGGATGAAGTATTGTTGATTAAGCAGCATTTGAATGATTTTTTTAGCATCAAAGATCTCGGCGAATTGAAGTATTTTCTTGGTTTAGATGTAGCTAGATCTAAGAAAGGAATCAATGTCTGCCAGAAGAAATACAATCTAGATTTGTTGAAAGAATTGGATTTTTTAGAATCAAAACCAGTACTTACTCCTATTTTAGCAGAAACTCGATTAACTAAAACCTCGAGAACTCCACTTGCTGATATCACTCCTTATAGAAAGTTATAGGCAAGCTTAAGTATCTCACCACTACCAGACCAGACATTACTTTTGTTGTTCAACAACTTGCTCAATTTCTTGATGCACCTACATCAGCTCATTTACAAGTGGCTCATCGTGTCTTGAGGTACCTTAAAGGTACTATAGGTCAAGGATTACTTTTTCCATCAGACAACTCATTTGAATTAATAGCATATTCTGATTCTGACTGGGGAACCTGTTTGGATACTAGAAAATCCATTATAGGGTATTGTGTTTTTCTTGGTGGATCTCTTATATCTTGGAAGACAAAGAAGCAAACAATTGTCAGTCGAAGCAGCTCAGAAGCAGAATATAGAGCTCTTGCTTAAACTGTCTGTGAAATCCAATGGTTGCACTATGTTTTAAAGGATTTGGATATTCACATCACAGCACCAACTCCTTTGTTCTGTGATAATCTTTCGGCCATTCACATTGCCAAGAATCCTGTCTTTCATGAACAGACTAAGCACTTGGACATTGATTGCCATGTGGTGAGGACTCAATTACAGAAAGGCTTAATCAAACTGCTATCTGTTACTTCTCATCTTCAACTAGCTAACTGTTTTACAAAGGGATTGTCTTCTACTAATTTTGCTAATGCTTTCTCCAAACTAGGAATACATAATCTGTATTCAATTTGAGGGGGGGGGGGGTTATTAGAGAATATGTAGTTAAGTTAATCACCTAGAATTAGATAGTTAAGCTTACTTGATTAGTTGAGTTAGCAACTGCTGGTCAGTTAAGTTGTTATAGGCTATTAGTTACAATTAGTTAGTTTTCTGTTTCCTAGCTTCTAGTATACATACCATAGGATTGATGTAAACTTTACTCTTTCTGTTTCTCTCAATTGTAAATCTGATAACATATGTCGTTTAATTAAATAAGGTCTTGATTGAAATGTGAGTCGTACGAGTTGAAAAAATAGACATTGTGGGGGGTTTTTTTCTATGAGAGATCTAATACAGCTCGACTCTCAAATAAACGAAACCTAACACAACCCTAATTAATGTGATAAGAGATATCAAATGTTAGTGCCAAAAAAGCCAACAATTATTAGTTCTACTATGTTATTGAGATGACTCTTTAAATTTTTAAAAGTCAAAGAAAATTTAAAAAGAGAGCAATGAAAAAATAACAAATTTAAAAAGTTTATTTAAATGCATAGGCTTATCATTTAATTATAAATTATATATTATAATATTATGTTAATGTTGCATTAAAACTTGAAATAAGAAAAGTATTAAAGCGTAATATAATCTTCTTTTGATAATAATCGCATAAGTATTTGTCAACCGTTAATAAAATTATTAGAACTTAAAATAAGCTTATAGTACGTTAATAATTAAAGTATAAATCAAATACATCAAGTCATAACTCAAAAGATACGTGTAATAAATAAGAAGCACTATTATTGTTTTCTTATAGACATGCAATTTGAAAAATATTGTGTTCTATATTGAATAATGAAATTTCAAAAAAGAAAATAGTTCTTTTCAATAAAAAAAAAGAACAACAACAACATAAAAACCAACAACAAATTTGATGTAAAAAAAAAAAAAAGACCAACAACAAATTTAAAGAAAGAAAAAATGTACCTTACATGATGCAATTGTTTACGTAAAAACTAAACCTATAGCATAAGCTATAATTTTCTTATTAAAATCTTTCATGACTTTCCTCTTCGGTTCATCTTCACAACCGCGTCTAAATTGAGGTGAGGGTCCACCAACTGTCTACCTTAACCAACGACATTAGCCCACGTGGCACCAAACGAGGCCTCAACGACTTTTCCCGCAAAACCCAATAATCCTATTCGCTCAACCATCAAATTTGACTTCCGCCAAATACTTCCTTTTTAACAACAAACAGTAAACATCAGCATTTAGAACATTCCTAGAAAACGCAATCGTTTCGGTTCATAATTTTTTATCTGAACCCATTCAAACCCCATTATTTTAATCTCTTCTTCCATGTTTTAGTTGTTGGAACTTGTAAGAAGAAGAAAATTTCAAAGGCAAAATCAGGTAAAAACCGAATAAATAAGTACAAACTTGGCAAATAAAAACAAGGAAAAAGAGCTAACGAATCAGAGCAGCCGACTTCAACTTCAACTTCCAAAGAAAAGAAAACAAATTTCAGACTTTGGTTCTTAAATTCTCTTTATCTACCTTTTCCCATTGAGCTTTGTTTCATATTTCCCATTTCCATAGAGCAAGGAGTTAAGCAAAAGAAAAGAAGATGAAGCGTCAAGTACTTTTTGTGGTTACCATTCTTTTTTCACTTTCATTTGATTCAGTTTCAGCTAGATTCTTTCCAAATATAACGGGACTTCCGCCGTTGCCATTCTCTAAAAACGGCACCTTGGCCCCATGGGATGCTTTTACGAAGTTCGCCGGTTGCCGCTCGGGAGAGAAAAGAGATGGCTTGGCCAAGCTCAAACAGTACTTCAACGAATTTGGCTACATCCAGAACGCGCCGTCGAATTTTTCAGATGATTTCGATGACGAGCTCGAAAAGGCGTTGAGAGTATATCAGCAGAATTTCAACCTTAATGTTACCGGCGAATTAGATGATCAGACACTTCAAAAGATCGTATTGCCGAGATGCGGTAACGCCGATATAGTCAATGGAACGACTTCGATGAACTCCGGTAAATCCGCGTCGTTTCACACTACCAAACACTTCCATACGACTGAGCATTTCACTTTCTTCCCCGGGACGCCTCGTTGGCCTGACCACAGGCAGGACTTAACATACGGATTCGCGGACCAATTAACAGACGAGGTAAAGGCCGTGTTCGCACGCGCCTTCGAGAGATGGTCAGCAGTGACGCCGTTGACCTTCACCCCAACAGATTCATACTTCCTCGCCGATATCAAAATCGGATTTTTCACCGGAGACCACGGAGACGGGGAGCCTTTCGACGGGGTTCTAGGGACGTTGGCTCACGCGTTTTCTCCGACTAACGGGAGGCTCCATTTGGACGGTGCAGAGGACTGGGTAGTGGCGGGAGACGTCCGGACCTCTCCACTGCCGTCGGCGGTGGATTTGGAGTCGGTGGCAGTACACGAGATCGGGCACTTGTTGGGACTGGGACATTCGTCCGACGAAAATGCGATTATGTACCCGACGATCTCGTCGAGAACAAGGAAAGTGGAGCTGGGAAGCGATGATGTAGAAGGGATTCAATATCTGTACGGTAGCAATCCTAACTATAATGGTTCGACGTCAACTACTTCGACTCATGAGAGGGAAACTAGCGGTGGAGTCCGTGACTCGATTTCACGGTGGAGTCTTGGTGTAATCTTGACCGTTGGTTTTGGATTCTTACTTCTGTAGATTATTATAGTATTAATTGATTTGTTGATGCTATTGCTGCCCTTGTATAAGGCTATAGTGGCCTTATTGTTAGAGGTGTATGTATTCATTTTTTTTTTTTAGTATATAGTATAATTTACAGAATACTTTATGGAATTTTCTTTTCTATTTATACTCTTCTTTTTTTCTTTTATGGAGATTGTTCTCAATTATGTGATTCGAATAGGCAAAAATGTTTGTACCCAAAAAAAAAAAATCGTATGGCCAAAAAAAAACTTACGGAAAAATAGTCACTATATAGCAAATGGGAATTTTAGAAGTCAGAACTCGATATGAAATATATACTACATATTATTTGGAACACCCAATGAAATTATTAAAGATCTTTTTTGAGGATCGATGAGGAGGCTCCGTTTGAATTTTTTTTGTCCTTTTATGTCTTTTCTCACTTGGTTAATTACCAAAAAGTACTATTCATCAGCCGATGCCTTCGAAGTAGTATGGCCTAGGGCCATCTAATTTTATTTCATTGTAATTTTCTAGTTTTTTCTTTCCATCGTATAAAAAAAAAGTACTATTCATCTTAACATTATTGCTTGAATGAATTTACTAATTGATCCTAGGTTTGAGTTAATGAGGGGCTAGATTATTAAACATTTTAATCTTTTTCCACCGACCAAATTACTTTGAGGCCCTAAAGTTTGGTTAATATTTTGATGAATAACTCTACTTTTTAGTCTTTTACTAAAGGTGAATGTGAATACAATTAATTGTGATTTTAAAAGCAAATTTATCCTCTGATTGCAATATTGAATTTTTTTTATAGAAAATGCAGTATTATACATTTCATGTTCAAATAGAATGGTTATAGCCTTATTTTTAAAAAAAAAAAAGAATGATTATAGTCTTATAAATTCATGAAACAATGGTTTTTTTCTTATATTGCAATTTATACTTCTATCATTATTCGATAAATTAAGCGGTAACAAATTTAAAAAAGGGGAAACAGTATGAACCAACTACAAAAATTTTTATTTTCTACAACAGCATGTTTTAAGGCACTACTATTTTTCTTTGTCAGATTAGTTCTTCAATTATAAGATCTGCTCCAAATATCAAATTTGCTAACGACCTACTCACATATATCATAAGAATCGGGAAAAAAAACTCTATAACTAAAATAATTTACTAGCCACAAATCAAGAATGCTCGACGTGCCAGCACGAGCCGATCAACTTGTTTGAATTAACAAAATTGGGATAGGACTGATTAGGCAGATTCTCAATGTCCAAACTCTGAGAATGGGAACAAATATACAACAGTTTAATCTTATCCTTGTAAATTTCTTGGAAACAATTTAATCTTGTCCTTAGTAATATTTTTGGAAAAAACAGAAATACTATATGGATCCCATATACTATATTTGTACTTTTCTTCTTATCCCAATTGTTTGGTTAGATTTTTTCTTTTTTCCTTTTCTTTTTTGGGCCAGACAATGTTTGGTTAGATTGGTGTATTATATTTTCGGCCCAACAAAATAATAAGTCCGAAAAACCCAAGTTTGATTGAGCTTAATAAATGAATGGGTCACTGGGCCTCAAACATACATTTGATTAGTAATTTTGCCGTTTTTTGTTATGGAGTATTCAAAATTTGGAGTTTATGATACTTTTGTCTTGATTCATTTGTGATAGTATTGTCCCTTGCAATACTTTCACTGAAACCTTTCAATTCCCTGTTCTCTCTTTGCAAACATAAAATCATTTCCTCTTGTTCCTTTTTTTTTGTCTCCAAGAGTTGAAAATCTGTAACCACATGCATCAACTTGGAATTCTCTTGCTTGAGGAGTTTATTTTCTTTATGCATTTGTGAGATGTTGTGCTGGTATTTGTTGATGTCTTCTTTGAATTTGGACATCTAGCTTTCAAGCTTTTTTAGCCTTGAATCAATAATCCCAGATTTTTGATGAATCCGGGAAAATACCTTGTAACCACTCTCTGTAAAATGGTTGGGAATGAAGGCTTTGGACTTTCCGGACAAATAGATAGTCCCAAATTCTCCTGATATTCTGCAACCATTTCTTCTAGGCAGATTTCTTGAAACATATCTAACTCTTTCATGAAAGAGAACAATAAGTCACTAGCAGTTTGATCATCTTCCTCATCATCAGTCTGTTCTCCATCTTCCTCATAATCTTCTTCACTGCTACCTATAGATTACTCCTCATCTAAATCATGAACTGTTGAAAACTCATGATCAATTGGCTTTTTAAGGAGCTTTTCTTGTAGGAGACAATCTGCCTTCTCACTCCCTGAAGGTTGTGTGTTGCTAGACAAGAACCCTTTTCCATCCCAAACATCTCTAGAAGCACACTCAACCACCTAAAACAGGCTACACCCAGAAAATGAGCTAACTCTAAAACCCAAACACAATCAACTACAACCCAATAAAGCAAGCCCCAATCACTCTAACTAACAGACTATACCAAAAACAGAAAAACCAAAACAATAAGCTGGAGAGAGGATAGGTAAAGAGACAACGTAAACCAAAGTAGCAAAAAAAGGGGGTTTTTTTTTTGGTTAAGGAGAGGAGAGGGTAGGAAAAAAATATACTAAGAATGAAAATTAAATAAAGAGGCGGAATGAACTGGGGATGGTAGTCGAAGTAGAGATTGCGATGGTTTGTGGGGAGAGATTCCATGAAACGGAAGAGGAAGTGGGGGGAGCCATTAGATTGTGTAAAATTGAGATGTTGCAAATGGACGAACAAAAGTGTTCAGAAAAGAAAAATAAGGGTTGAGATGAGAAACAAATAAATCTAGATCTACAAAGTATTGGAAGGTTTTGAAGGGAACTAACTAGGGGATGTGAATCGGACAGTCATGATCTACTAAGGAGAGTGATTTTCTTGACTATCTGAGGTCGCCGACATCACTTATAGATGCCGGTAACAGAGGCAACCGGCGATGAGGATGGGCTTTTTCTTTACCTTAATTCTTTTTTCTATATATTGTACAGAATGATATGAGGGAACGATTGGTTGCATCTTAATTAGCATTTTTCAGGGGTGGAAAGAAACTGCAAAAAAAATTGAATAATCACCAATGTAATGAAAATCTCAACATTATTAACCAAAATTAAAATCATCCAAAGCATTTAGATAATCACCATTCACCAATGTAAAGAAAATTCAAATATACAGTATGGTCCGTTTTGTAGGAAGGAAGGAAATGGGTAAAGAAGAAAATTTCATAAATCCAATGGTTCAAGGGTTCAGCTACAAAGTAGCATGTATAATTGTGCATCACAACCATTGAATTGAACAAATTTCCTTCCTCCCCCTTTAACATAATAATGATGATTAATCAGCTAGAATTTTAGCTTCTCTCTATGGCTTTTCATTTAGCTTCAATCCTAATGCTCAAATAAGAAATTGCAGCACATTAATTGACAACTTCAACAAGATCTGTTCCTACTTCCTCATCAATTTTCTTCTCAATAATCCGCTTCTTGCAATCAAAGAAATATACCATACAAACCACCCACTTGATCAAATACCCAACACAAATCAAGCTAGTGCTTAAAATGGTGAAGCCATTAATCTCTCCACTGCACTTTCCAAAGAGGCAAGGCACTCTGCAGACTGTTAGGCCCTTGATATGGTGCTAGAGGGGGGTGAATAGCACTTTTAAAGAGTTTATGGCAATCTAAAGGACTTTGGCAAAGTTGGGTAGAAAGTATAGATGAAATAGATGAAGTTTGAAGGTAGAAAGATGAGAAATTGCAACACAAAGTAAAAGGAAGGTTTAGAGAAGATGAATACTCACAATTTATAGAGGTACGGTGATCCCACACCTACATCCTCTACCTTGATCTCCCCAATCAAGGATTTTCACAAACGCTTCACTAAACCGGTGAAATTCTAGCTTCCACCAAGCCTTTTACAAAGTGAGCTCTCCCCAAGCTCTAATCTTCAAAACAAGTTGATCCTAACTTGTTTCTACCCAAGAAAAGATGAATAAAGAAGTACAATGATCTCCCAAAGATCTCAAGTACAAAGTTTAGCTCATACAAATTTTTCTCTCACAAAGTGTAAGAATGAAGAACAAAGAGAAAATATAGCTTCTTGGCTTCAATGATGATGAACAATGAATAATCTCTCTCTTAGGAGGCTTCAAATGGCATTTATGATGTGTATTTATAGCCTCTCACATGTTTCTAGCCGTTGGAGTCCAAATATAGCCGTTTGGAGCCTTTTGGAGCCTTTTTCAGCTTTTTGAAACTAGCTGTTATTTTGTCCTGTAGTGAGCGGGTGACAGTTTTAACATCAGGTTTAGTCGACTAAAAGTGTACTGCATGACAAGTTACTGTTCATACAGATTGGGCACACCAGGCTTGGCACTTTAACGCCAGTTCCAGTCGACTAAAATCGTCCAGACTCCAATTTTCGAATATTTGCCTTCTTTGGATATTTCTTCAAGGTAACCCTTATGTAAGGGTCTCCAAACTTCATATTAATCTTTAATATGTTTAAGGCTTTCTCCAAATTCGATTTTTGCACTCCAAATAAATTCAAGAGTTTATCTTTGAAGTCTACACACTTAATTAGACTTAATTAAATATCAAGGGAAGGATGTTTTGTAATCATCAAAAAATTACTTGGAGTCAACAGAGACAAATTCCCATACAACAAAAACTAGCATCAAACAAAGTCCACATGTCGTACTAGCCCTCCTTAAATAAGTCGAGACTTAAAAGGCTTCGATCCCATAACTACTCTCTTCCAATATTGAGATCACTAGAGCCATGTTCCATCCAGCACTCCACTCTGCAAATTTCACCAATAATGCCACCAACACAACAATATGGAACACAATTATCAATGACTTAATGTAGTCATATTCCGGACCATAAAGATTGTAATAGTCTAAATGATCAGAGTAATTTATTGAAACTAGGTAAGAGCCTGCGCGTTTCACTTCACGAACATGTTCTTGCACTTGATATGCAATAGTCCCCAATCAGTTTTCAAAATATTATTGGTGACTTATAGGTTTGCCAAATGAGGATGATGACCAATTGCTTCAGGTCATGTGTTTTGAAATATTTGGACTTAAGTAAGGATCCAACCAAAAAAACAAGTCTAAGGAATTAGCCTCATTAATCTAAGAACAAATTGATAGGGGTATTTTGGTCATTTCATGCTTGATTTTTTTGTTATTTGAGTTAAAGACAGAGGGTATTTTGGGAAATTTGGAAAAAAATTAACCCTCCATGGGTCAAATTTCTACCATAGGCACAAATTATATAATATTAAGTAGACCGTCTATTTTCGTTAACCGAAACAACTAATTCTTTGGAATCATTTTTTATACCTTGAACATTAAATTTAGTTTTCGAGTCCTTCATGAAAGTTGTAGATCATGGAACAGCCTTTTAAGAGACACTTGAATCATCTCAATCAGACATCTGGAGTAGAAGTTATATATATATATACTAAATATTATGTGAAACACCCAGGGATATTACTAAAAGCTCGTTTTGAGAATCGATAAGGAAGCTCGGTTTGAACATTTTTTGTCCTTTTATGTCTTTTCTCATTTGGTTAATTACTAAGAAGGCCCTCAGTTAGTTTCTCACCATTTCCTTTTCCTCCAGCCCTTTTTTGTAATTGCAAGAGTTTTTAACCAATTGAATGTGAAAGCATTTATTTACCATTAAATCATGTATTATTTATTTATTAAGAAGGCCCTCAATTAGTTTCTCACAATTCATTTGGGTCTTTTGCCACTTTGAAGACTCATTTGCCCACTTTGTGTCCTCCTTTTGTTCTTCCTAATTTTGCTATTTCTGTAATTTTATGTGTAAAACCCATTAAAATCTTCAGACTAATTGGTTTTGCTTTAATTTAATGATTTTCTTTTAAAAAATAAAAACATCTCTCATCTTTATCGAACTATAGTGATAGAAGAATTTAATTAGATTTATGAGAAAAAAGATATTTTAAGTAGCAAAGGTTAATATCCGAGAATAAGAAATGGATTACAAGCGGCGATTTTATCAACAAAAAATGAATTTTACAGCTATAAAACTCAACCACCATTATCAATAAGTTATATATATTAGAAAATTGAGATCTATTTAAATGGCAAACTACTTCACAAATACACAAAATACTAATAAAATTTCAAATTTTTGAAATGAAATCCTTTCTATATTCAAACAATAATAATAAAATTTATAACAAAGAATGTCCGACACGCCAGCGCGGACCAATCAACTTGTATAATATTAAGTGGATCGTCTATTCCCGTTAACCGAAACAACAAATCTTTCGGAAGCATTTTTGATTTTTAGTTTTCGAGTCCTTCATGAAAGTTGTAGATCATTAAATAATCTTTTAATAGACACTTAAATCTCCTTAATCGGATAACTGGAGAGAAAATTATATAATGTTAAATAGATCGTTTAGCCAAACCACTTATAAATATGTTAAATTATATTAAATTTGTAGAAAGTCAAAAATGCCCTTAGAAGTTTGTGATAATAACGAAAAAACTAATATTGAAATGACGAAGAAACCAATATTGAAATGACGAAAAAACCCATCTAAATAGTAATCAAATTAATAAAGTTAAATCTTTTGACTGATTTTTTAGTACTTTCACTTCCTATAATTATTGTTTTTTATTTTTATTTTTTATTTATAATGTTCTTTGACATAACGTAGAGTACGTTACGACCCCAGCTAATCCAAGAAGAATACAAGTTGACAAAAGAAGAACATACAAGGATGTAATGAAGGGACCTTTTAATCTTGATTTCTGTTTCACCATATCTCTGAATCTGGTTTGTTGTTTTTCCCCTGTATATGTCATGGATGCTGCATTAACAGTTGGGATCATGTAGAGGAGCCCTAGAAGATGACAAGGTGCTAGGTAAAGAAGGCACAATTTGATCCATTCATTTGGAATAACTGATGATTCCCATTCAATGAATGATGAAAATTGAGAATACCCTGTGAAGAACTTGAAGGTAGCAACATGAGCAGGATTATATATAATTAATTCAAGTTGACTCATTTCCATGGGTTCTTCAACTTGAGCAAAGTGAATAAAAAATGAGAAATGTCATTGCTAGCAGGAAGAAGGAATCTTTGAAGGTCACAAAAAGCGCCGAGCCCCAGATTCAGAAGGTGTTATTATTAGTTTTTTTTTTTTAAAGTTTTAGTATTCTCATAATTTATGAGCTAACTGCAGTAACCATCAACTAAGGAAAAAAAGAAAGTTCCCCACTCACGAAGACCTCAAGTCAACATGATTAAATTAAATATATTTAAATCAAAGTCTTTCTCTATTTTTTTTTCACTCATTTGTATAAGAAATTTAGATTCTAGCAATTATTTTTGTGAAATTGATGTTGTGGGCTTCCGGGCCAATGAAATAATAATTGCGAATTACCCTATACCCATTCAGCCTAAATGGGCCTCAAAATCCCTTAAATTGTGGACTGTGGGATAATAATCCCATCAAAATTTGGTGTTGATGATGTAAGGGTAAGATGGGCAAATCACTATCCAAATTGGAGAAGTGGACTCCAAAGTCAAAATCGGGTTAATTAGCGAGTATACCTCTACATTAATGATCCGACATAAGTTAGTTGCTGCTTAATTAGCTTTGTTCAGAGTAGAAAGGATTTGAAATCACCTTATTATGCAGTTAAGCTTAACCAGTAAGATAAGGAAAAAAAAGATCGCAACATTAATTATCAAAAAAATTATCCGAAATACACTCGGACAAGTCTCCAAATAAATCCCTCAACAAAAAGAACCCCAAACAAGAAAAGACCCCAAACTAATCTCTGGTTACATCAAAACCAAGGAATTAAAAAATACTAGTAATAATCTACCTAAATGGGTTAATTAGGCTCTTGAAAATAGTTTGAAATCCTAACAGATAACACAAGAAGGACTGGGATACTGATCTTCAGTTACTACCTTGTGAGGATAAGGAGGTTGTTGGGAGGGATGATGTGTATTCATACGAGGATCGTATGGATATGGAGCCATCTGATGACGATGATATGGATCATAACCATTGATGTCGGCGGCGTTAACAGCAGTATGCTCATCGCGCCGTTGTTTTTCGTTTTTACCCTCTTCTTTCTGATGATGATCACTTTTCTTGTTGCCCTTAACACCAGAATGCTCTTTTTTTTCATCATCTTTTTTCTGAGCTTTCTTCTTCTCTTCTTCTTCTTCTTCTTCTTCTTTATCTTTATATGGTTCCACCGATACAACTTCTACGCTACAACCACGTTTGTTTCTTAACTTATCAACCAGACATTGGTTTGTTATCTTGTTAAGCAAAGGATGAATAATATCAACGATGCTGATCACTGTCAATTTTATCTGTTTCATGTCCATTATTCTCTCTTCCATGCCCTTCTCCACGGATTGAACCTCTGGTACAGCAATTATCTTTTTCTTCACTTTCTTAAGTTGTTTCTCGTCGAAGTAAATCAATTTCAGGACTATTTTCTGCATGGTTGCTTTCAGAATTCCGAAATTCCAACAGACTGAAAGAGACGTCGACTATTCAAAACAAAAATTAACCTCCCTTTTAATTCTTCAAGTCTCCTGAGGTAGAGAGCTTTTTATTTTTTAGAAGTAGAGTTATAGTTATAATATAAAACTTGTAGATTGTTTGTCTATATATAGATAGAAAATCGGTCCTAAGTCCTAACCCAATTAGGAAAAAAAGACTCCAAATCATAATTGGAAAGGGATTAAAGAAATGACCAAGTAATTTCCAATCGTCCCAATCCTAATGATAATAGGATGAAAGAAAAAGAAGAATTTTGCAACTCCCCAAATTAATTAACCTTTTTATGTAAAAATTAACTCCATCCCACCCCACCTAGGACCATGACTATGAGGATTGATGGGAACTAGCAGCTCGTAAATCACGAGAAAGAAAAAAACACAAAGTCCAAAACCTAAAACCTTATCGAGGATTTTCCTGTTATCATTCTCAAAACCAACCAAAAAGAAGATGAAAATATATAATAGTACTACATCAGCAGCAGTGGTTGAAAATATACCATAAACATGAGTTAAATGCATGGCATTTTATATTTAGCATTATTTTTCAATAGTGGAAGCCATTAAGCTTGGTGGTCCCTATCAAGAAACAAGTTCTGACCCATTGATGTGAGCTGTTCTACTTCTACTTCCTATCAAAGCTATAGAGTAAAGAACTTAAAAAAGATTATAATTCCAGAACTTACCTTCAAACTTTAATGGAAGCATCTGGTTTTATCTCGATAGCAGGCACTGCATACCCAAAAGATGATTCATAGCCTTCAATCTAAATATGAACTAGGAATCATTGCAGATTTACATTCGGATTCATACTGAGTAGATTAATCCATCTCCTGCCATCTGATACTGTTTTTTTACTTGCTTCTGCTAAAGTTGAATTCAATGTTTTGTTTTAAAAAGCCTCCTTTGATGGTGATGCATTTAATGAAGATGTTTGACATTCAACCTAACCACCCATATAAACCTGTCAACTGTTTCTTGTTCTGTTGAGCTTTTGACAAAAATGGGTATTCTTCCATGTCACTTGTCTTGCCACAGAGATGATGAATCTCAATCTGGCTCCAGTCATCTTCATTCAGAATCATCAACCTCGTCCATCTCCTCTCAACCAAGTCTTCCCTCTGTTCCTTCCCTTACTTCATCGTCTCGGCGACTTGAGCAGACCCCAACCATCCACCAGAAGTGCATAGCCACCCTTAAAGGCAACTCCTATGTATTTTCCATTGCTCTTTCCGGGAAAATCCTTTATAGTGGATCTTCCAATGGTGAGATACGAGCATGGAGCCAGGATTCTTCAGACCAAGACACTCCTGTTGATAATACTGTCGCTACAAGCAACAGTGCAGTTAAGTCCCTAGTGGTTTTAGGGGATAAACTTTTCAGCGCCCACCAAGACAACAAAATCAGGATATGGAAAATCAATAATAACCACTTACAGCAGAAGTACAAATGCATAGCCACTCTCCCAACAATGAATGATCGTTTCCTCAGATGCTTCTCAGAAAAGAACTATGTTCAGGTTCGACGTCACAAGAAAAGCACTTGGGTACATCATGTTGATACTGTATCTGCTCTGGCTTTATCAATAGATAGATCTCTTCTTTATTCTGCCTCGTGGGATCGAACGTTCAAAGTTTGGCGGACTTCTGACTTCAAGTGTTTGGAATCTGTTCAAAATGCACATGATGATGCCATTAATGCCATAGTATTGTCCAAAGATGGATTTGTTTATACAGGTTCAGCAGACAAGAAAATTAAGGTATGGAGGAAGCATGCAGGGGAAAAGAAACATCTTCTGGTTGAAACACTGGAGAAACACAAATCAGCTGTTAACGCTTTAGCTCTCAGTGACGATGGGACTATACTTTATTCTGGTGCATGCGACCGATCCATTCTTGTCTGGGAAAGAGAAAACAGTGTCAAGGAAGGTGGTGATAGGCATATGGTGTTGGTGGGTGCACTTAGAGGGCACAATAAGGCAATCTTATGTTTGGCTGTTGTGGCAGATTTGATATGCAGTGGATCAGCAGATAAAACTGTTAGGATTTGGAGAAGAGGAATTGACAAAAGCTATTCTTGTTTGACAGTTCTGGAAGGGCACAGAAAGCCAGTTAAATGCTTGTCGGCAGCAGTAGTTGATGACAATACATATACTAAGGATGATTCTCAACCTGGTACTACTTATATGGTTTGCAGTGGGAGTTTGGATTATGATATTAAGGTCTGGCAACTATGGACTCCAGTTTTCTTTTCCAATTCTTATGGCTTTGTGCAGAAGTGAGTTCTTTCTTCTTATTTTTGGTGTGTCCTCAGCATATATACAAAATTCATATGTAGCTTTAGGAGAATCAGGAATTGAAATGTATTATAATTGATGGTTTGGGTGAAATATATGTAGTAGTTTCTTGTTGTAAGATTTCAGATAAGAGATCCATTAAGTGGCTTATGATCAGTTGATCTATCTGCAAATTTTTTTCCTAGCACAGAAGCCTCAAATTCCAGAGTATGATCATTATTGAAGAATGAAGAAAACCTTTGCTTGCACTAGCATGTGCAAGAATATAGCCAAAGTTTAATAAAAGATTCAAAGTTTTATCAACGTTATCAAAACGAAGCATTGATGTTGACAATTGCTGCTTTTAAGTGTTTCAACTTTCTTTAGCATCACACATGACAGGAGACCTAACAGGATAAAATGGGCTTTCATCATGCAGACAAATATAATATATCAATAATAATTATGAAAGGAAAAATCTGACCTTCTCTTACATCTTCCATGGTAAGAACCATTCAATTATCTTCTCAACTTATACTCCAAGGGCTGCCTGCAAAATGTTAGATTAGAAAGTTTCAACAGTTAAAACTGTATGGCATTATTACAACACATAAGACAAAAAGTAGCTTCTAAATCATCAGAGATCAAAGTCAGTTTGCATTTTGAGCCAGCAAAATGTTCAAATAAACTACTAAATTATTATAAGAAAAGGTTCTCATTGTGGCTGCAAACCAATGATCTGAATCTGTTGTCCATCAGATTACAGACAACTTGAACTGGTAAACTGCCCCCACAGTGTAGAACAACCAAAAAGTAATGGGGTATGCTTGCAGAGCAAACCGAAATTGCTCCCATTACCAGATATCTTAAATCAATACATCAACTTATTGAGTAGCTAATAAGATGATAAGATAGTTTATCTAAGCATGTGACATCAAATAAGGTCTTGATTATAAATATGGACCGATATGCTTCAATCAGAATTGAAAAATAGAATATACAGGCCAACTGTGATCAAAGTATCCATGGAACAGCAATCAACTTCTCAAGTACGAATAATTATTCAATGGAAGAAATAGAAGTATATACACACGCACGCATGCAATACAGTCATGCAATTTCCATTTTGTACCCAGACATGTAAATTTGTTAATTTGAACAATTCCTACGTTTCCAGCCATTTAGAGATTAGGCAGACAACCAAAAGCCATCATTTTGGATGAATGTTCAAAACGGCCCTACTGCCCTAGACAAATCTGGAGAACATTTAAGTCACTAAAATGCAAAGCAAGTTAAATAATTCTTTTCCAACCGTAAAAGGAAATCTTACAAAGAACAAAGAACTTTACCAAAGATATAAGTATTGCCGCACTCGAATAAATTATGATTTTGGAGTTTCCTGCAAGATTTGGAATGCTTTGTTGGCATCATTGTTGCAATTGATCATATATGTATATAATTGATTAAAATATCTTTCACTATTCAATGGTGTGTTGTAGAGATTTAGTCCCTCAATTAATCAAAAGTGGGGTGCAGTTAGGCTAAAAGTCATCTACCAGGCCTTAATTTATTTAACTATTACTTTATCACCTACAAACCCTTTTCTTCCTTTAAATTATATGTAAAGATGATGGTGATGGAACCTTGTGAAACATGACACATGGTCCAGTTAACATTAATCCTCTTACAGTACAGGTGATTACAGATAGATGCTAAAATTTATCCACCTATTTTATGTTCTAGAGAAACCTACCTTCTCCTAATTTGCAGTTTTTTGTGCATTTGTGTTTGGAAAAATTCCAATTTTGAGGTTTAACCTCTTAACCATCACAAAAAGGACAAATTGGCCCAAATCTTTTTTTAGGGACTTGGCCCTTGAACTTTAGATTTTGGACAATTTGGCCTTCAAACTTTATTTTTTGGACAATTTAGCACGAGTTGGACGGTATTTGGTTACGTGGCTAACAGTGCACTGACAGGGTGCAGTGGCACTGACAATGTGTTGATGTGGCCAAATTCCATCCAATTCAAACCGAATTGTCCAAAAAGAATAGTTCAAAGGCCAAATTGTCCTAAATAAAAGATGAGGAGACAATTTATAATTTTTTATGATAGTTGAGGGGCTAAAATGGCTATTAAGCCATTAGTGTTTCTACCATGTTGATTAACATATCAATATTCAATGGCAAGACAGATTCTCATCTCCTTTTACTTTCAATAATTTGAAATGTATTGTTAAATCAATTGAAGCTACAATACCTAAGTATGACGTGAGATTGACAACATTCAACAATCAACACCTAACAAAAAGATGAGAACCCCTGCCTGCCAACAAGACTAATAAATATATGAATCTAAGTAAATGGGCAGCAATAGCTCTTACTTCACAGCCACTAATAGATATTAAAACTTTTCAAAGTTGAATCTTAATCTATGTAAACATATAATTCAGCAGTTTACGTCTATCTAAACTTGTAGGCTGCATAGAGAGGAACACAATCTTGATAAAAAATCTAGTTAAAGTTATTTAGTATACTACATAATATGCCATATACGGTAAACAGATTCTATTTCAAGCAAGCTAATTTCTTTTCAAAAAAGATGGTACCATTTAGCCCTCAAGAAAGATTGCAAAAAAAGAATTCTAGCAGGCCATACCTAACATGAGTCAAAGAAATCTAAGTGATCAAAAGCAGTCCTTTCTCCTTTTCCCTAGTCAATCATGAGCATAAAAAGAGAAGGGTGGTTAAGCTAAAACATAGTATAAGTTTAGAAATAGTTCAGGTATTGCTGACAAGGAAGGTAGTGTGTTAAGGTTAGGACTTAGGACATGTGGGAATGTAACTATAATCAATCAATATCATGATACAGAAACTTCACTTGGATGGCAGAGCCTGTAAATCACACAGAATTTTGTGGGGGATTTACTTCTTTCAAATAAGAATTTTAGCTTGAGTATAACTAATTTTAAGGATGCATGAATGTGGATGGATGATTCAAATTAACATTTTATGATCCCAACAAGAAGATGAAGAAATGACCAATTTTCCCACAGGAAGGACTCAATCAAAGAGCAACACAAGTTAAGCTGGCGGTAGATAAGTTTACTATTTGCAACCCTTTTTTTGCTAAGAAATTAAAGTTTTGGCTCACTAAATTGGAATAGATAAACATCACATAAAATCAATATTAAAGAAGATATTAGATACCCATTGATCTCTGGCCAAAAAAAAAAAAAAAGGATACCCATTGATCAAAAAAAGATAAATAGAAAGGACAAATGCCAGAGAAGAGTTATAATAGGAAATTAACCTTATTCAGTCCCTCTGGTGCCTTCATCGTCCATGAAAATGAAAATCAGCAAAAATTGGATGAGTAAATTTCAATAATCAATCTCCCAAATTCCACAAATTTGCAGTAAATGAATTGGGTAAAATCATAAGGAAAACAGCTCTGATTTGAGAGCAGTTATTTTTAGCAATTTCACCCTTTTATAATCACAAGAGGTTGAAGATGAATAGTTTCGATAATAAAAGGAAAAGAATTATAAAAACCGTTTTTGGCGGGAATTTACTTTTTTCCTTTTTCCATTTTCTTTTTTCCTTTTTTATAGCAAGAGTCTGAAATATAAAAATTAGTGGGATAATCATTAATCACTTTGAAATGGGCCGTTAAACAAAACCATACTCTAACATCAATGGGCCGAAAGGCTGAAAGTCCAAAAACATGCAATCACACTCCAAAAGCCCAAAATCTTTTTTTTTTCTGCTCAAAATTCTTTTCCTTCAACTCAAATTTTCTTTTAACTCCTTTTTTTGCCCATAGCTTTTTCTCTCTCACATGTTTTCGTAGCTTTTCAAGGGTGAAAAGAAGAGTAGTTACTTATGGGAAGTATTAGGCAAAATGCTCAATTTGGGGCCAAATGTTTTAATTGTAACAAAATGAGGCCAAACGTTTTCGGGGCTGCTCAATTCAGGGCTTTTTCGGACGGAATCCGCAGAGTGCCATACACACGCCGTTAAACCTCTGTTATTGTCCACGTGGCATTTCTATTTCATTTATTTATTTTCTATTTAATTTTTGAAATTAAAAATAAAATTACAAAATTAAACAAAAATCACAAACACTCTTCAAAGTTTTCTTTTCACTTTTCTAGGATCAAACTACCTTTTAAACAAAAAAAAAATTCCAAACATATGTTGAAGAAGAATCGCTGCCCATGCCCATTCACCATCAAAACCTCCAGATTTCCTTCAAATACAAACTTTGGAGACAATTTTCAGCATTTTAGAAAAAGGAGGAAAAACATGGGTTTTTAGAGAAAGGCAAAGGCGTGGCAGTCAGATTGAACACTCGAGGGTCTGTTGCAGCTTCTGTCAGATGACTTTTAGATCCATTTGATAGATAAGATGATGAGGCGAAGCTTAATGATGATGAAATTTCATTCCCATAATCCATGTTTTTGTGAACCTGAAGCTAAAGTTCCCTGTTTGTGAACCCATAATCCATGTATAATTAATTTAAGCTTCAATCTCAAACCTTGATTTGATCTCTTGATGGATCCCATGGATATGTCAGATAATCGAGTTCTCTTCTTCATTCATCTCATTAACTCGCTAACTTTGTACCAAAAAAAAAAAGAGAAAGAAAACCTCTGCTAACAGCTCCAATTCAGACTCCATTACTGGAAAAAGGATTTTGGGGTGAAATCTTGAAGCTATTTCTGCTGCAAACTAAACTTCTTGTTATTAGGCTGATTTTCTTCCTTGTGACTAACATAATGGCCTCCAGGCAGGGAGATTTCAATGAGGCTATCTTCATCAAAAACCAACCCAAGACATAAAAAAAAAAAACGAAGAGTTGGAGCACTTACCTATTTCAAAATTACACGAACTGAAAATAATTTTGCACCTCGCACCTCCTTGTTTGCGTCTAGTCCATCTCTTTCCAAGAAGAGAACTTCAATCACAACCACCTTCTTCACTGATCAAAACCCCAGATCGAACAAAATCCCAAATCGCCAGAAATCCTAGAAAGTGCCATAAACCCAAAATCAATTCAAACCAAAGCTTCAATCGCATCAAACCTAGAACCAATAACTTCAATTGCACCATAAATTGCTCGAATCAATGCTTGTAATCGAACCAATGCTCAAAAATCACCCAAAACCCAGATTCTATCAAAGCCCCAAATATAAATCGAAAACTCTAAATAAAAAATAACTGCCATCTGTATGTAACCCGACCCTTTTACTAACATCGAAACCCTTGAAATCGAACAAAATTCTCACAAAATTGATTGGAACCTCAAGTTTTTTGCTTTTTCTATTTTTCCTAAGAAATGTCGAGTCTGGGTTGAAAAATTTGGGAAAAACTAATTTTTAACGCAGACAAAGAACTCGAAAATCACTCAAGCAAAAGAGCTTTGAATGGATAAGGATGGATCTGCAATTTTCGACATGGGTTCAGTTGCACTTTGAAAAAAAAAAGGGGGGGGGGGCAAGATGACAAAGAACTCGATGAGGGATTTTGGGAAGAATTGTTGAATGAGAGATTTGTTTGCGAAAACACGAACTGAAGATGAAGATGATTTTGCGCTCCTTGTCTGCTGATAGTCCTTCTTTCCAAAAACACAGCTTCAATTGCAGCTAGCTTCTTCACCGATTAAATCCCCAAATCGAACACAAACCCAAATCGCCGGAAACCTTACTAGTTTTATATGTTTCCAACAAAGTTTCTTGATGGTGAATTGATTTCCTACAAGAAAATGAAGAAAATGGCTTGTGCTCGATGAAGATGAAGAAGAAAATAAATGGGTTAAATAAACCGTAACTTTTATTTTAAATATATTAGTTTTATTTTTTAATTCCTAAAATGTATTAAATTCTATTTAGTTTTGCTGAAAATTCCACGTGGCACTCTAACTCGCCATTAACGGTGCGTGTAATTCACAGCCCTAACACCATCCGGAAAAGCCCCGAATTGAGCATCCCTGAAAACGTTTGGCCCCATTTTGTTACAATTGAAACGTTTGGCCCCAGATCGAGCATTGCGGCAAACGTTTGGCCCCAAATTGAGTATTTTTCCAAAGTATTATTTTAGATAGTAACTTCAATTTTGTGTTATGAATTTACACAAAACAGATTGTCTAAATATAAATCGTTTGATGGTTTGAATAATTGTCCAATAGAATTTTTTTTTTTCATTTTGAAACTAAGTGTAGAATCACACAGTTTAGTACTATGGTCATATTTTTTTTATTATATTGAATTTGGACTGATTTTAAGTCGAACCTCAATCGAAATAAGTTCTCTCCGTCTATTTTCACAATTCTTTTCTTAAATAACATCAGTTTTCTTCCACTCGATTGACCGAAATTATTTTTTTTTTTTGAAATCGACCGAAATTAAAAATTTTAATTTTAGAACAATATATAGATATGAGTTTATTGATTTTGATAGAATGATAGTTCAAGATGTGTAGTATTTGAGAAAATTGAGACTCAATGTAAATAATTAACATCATTTCAAATTGGTGAGACTCATATGCAATTTATTAGATTTCAAAACATTTGCATTTTTGACAAGTCCAATCCATTAAGAAAGAAAATTGATATAGTGACAAATTAGTAAACTGTTAATCCCATATAGTCAACTGACTACTGTATAATGAGTTGGACTTTTCTTAATGCGACACCGATTCATTTGCCTTTTCCCCCAACATTTCCTCGTCTCTCCTTATATAGTGGGGGTTCTGGATTGGACCTTTCAAGAAAAAATCACTGTAAATTGGATTATGGAAAAGTTTAATATACATAGAATAAATTGCTGTCTTACTATGGAATATTGACAAGTATTGCAGCCATGGGTTAAAAAAGTTAGTTGGTGGAGGCATAAAGGTGATGGCCCTTTGGCCCCTTGTGGTTCCTCAGTAGGTAAAAAAGAATTTATTTCATCCCAAGGTTTGTGACTTTTCTGCTTGCCCCATAAATTGGAATCATAATCATTATTTTTGTGAGAAAATGGGTTGACATCATCTTGTTTTCTCACTATGAAATTTTCAAAATTTGAGCAAAAAAGTGAAAAATGTTTTCAAATCAAACCCCACTCTCAATTTTCAAGATTATTCTTAAACCTTAGGTAGGAAAAGGATCAGAAAAACTTTGATTTCTTTGAAAGATATATTAACTTTTTGTGAAGCTTGAAATTAGGAAGTTGGAAACAATATTATTACTTTATATATATATATATATATATATATATATATATAGTTTCTCTCCCAACTCTTTTATCTTTGGTGGGGTATCTTCCATCTCTGTATAACGTTTCAACTACCAAA
>AWUE01024421.1:0-55938 GCA_001974825.2 Corchorus olitorius
TATATATATATATATATATATATATATATATATATATTCCCACTTAGAAAGAAAAATGGCTTCAAAAATTTAAAAGTGTATGCCTCCAATCCACTCAGCCGAAAAGAGGAAGGCTGTTTGTTTATGATCATCCTTTTCTTATATGCTTTTTTTGGTGATGAGACAGAAGCACTAATTGGTGGTGAAATCATGTAAAAAAAAAAAGTTGAAAATTATGTTTTCCTGTAAATGTAAATGGCCCCTCAAGGGCCAAACCTGATAAGGCTTTTAAGACTAAAGTTGAACCCTAAAGAGGAGGGAGCAAAAGAGAAGTTTTCCCAAAAGCTAAGTCCACTTAAGTGCCCAACTTTATCAGGGTCAAAAATAAAGTTAGCAAGATTAGTAGATTAAATGTTACTGATCTTTTTATCTTCTTCCTTTGCCATTATATCATCAATATTTGTGATAGAAAGTAAACAACTCATGGTCAATTAGATTAGATTAGTGTTGAGTGACTTGAATTTTGATGATCTGCATGACTCAAATTTGTGATCCGGCTTGAATATTTGAGAGCTTGATTTGAATGGAATTTTTCATGGAATTTTGTGGTGTACGTGGACAGCATGAGATTCAGTTATTGTATCATATAGTAGTTATATTTTGGGTGTACTGATGCTGCAACATTAATTTCTCAAAAAAAAATAATAATCATTTTTTCTCTACCATGGATCGATGTAGTCACGTTAAGTGAACCATGTAAATTTCCTGTGTGTTGTTCATTTTCTCTACGTACTTCTAATTCCTAATTCGTTTTTGCACACAGCAACATGAATATGTTTAATAGATACCTTAATTAACCCTCTTTGGAAGCTTGTCTGAATCAATACTAATTAAATAAATAAAAAAAAGGTTTGTCACCCTTTTCATGGATGTTCACATGTATCAACCTCACTTCCTGTTTGTCTGCATTTGAATAATTATTTCCAAGTTCTCATCACTATCAGTTTGAAATTACTCCCTTAATTAATCTAACTGATTTAAACACATGGATTAAGTTTTAAGTATTCTCAAAATCAATATTGGTTTACCAGCAAGCATAAACAAAAGTCGACAACAGATTAATGAATGGTATGTTGACCAAGTGAAGAAGATAGAGAGAATCCAATGTCTCAGCGTCATCATGGTGCCTCACGAAATCTTTGCATGGGAGTTAAGACACAGCCCCAACTAAATGTCAAACAAACAATAATCCCATGATTGTTTGTATTGCTAGAATTTAAGCTGAAATTAGGGAGTTTAAATAAATTAATTAACCTTTCAAATAAAATTGCCAACTTTGAGACAATATATATAGTTGTGTTGGGTTTACATATAGAGAGGAAAAAAGATTGGGAATAAGTGGTCAGAAGCAAAAGTTTATGTTTGTTGGATTTGCTATTCACTTGTTGCTATGAATTGTGCCAGCAAGGTAAACATATAATTTTCATTGCTATCATCACCTTAATCATTATCTTCATTCTTCAATATATATATATACACCATCATTCTTGTTTTGCTGCACCCATTATGATGAACATCATCATCGGTGAGCAAACATGAAAATGACACAATATTTCCGGTCTAGTGTATGCGTGTTTTGTAAAAATTAATGATCCGTTCCAAGAGTACGAATTCCCTTTCATGAATGACACTTATACCGGTACATATATGTACATTAGTAAAACAGTACTAATCTAAATTATAGCTAAATACTTATTATTCAGATTAATGACTTCCGTCTTGGATGAGATAATTAGAGGTTTGAATTTTCGCCTAGGAAAACTCCCAATTATGCGTGTATATGTTGGCCCATATTTTTCATACCTTTGTTGTACCAAAAAATCTCAAAGAAATTATCTTGCCTTTTTAAATACGCCAACAAGAAATGCTAGGGGGCATGCGGGTACAATTTGAGGTTTAACATCAACACATCAACAAGAAATGCTAGGTCCACATCTATTAATGTTAAGATTCAAAGTAAAATTAAAGACTGGATCAATTTGATAAAGCCACTGTGCTAATCATATATGTTAACGTACGTGACCAAGAAAGAAACTTTAAAAATTGCTTCTTTTATTTTTATTTTTTTCATTTTGTACCGAAAACTTTAAATTGTAAGATATATATTATATATTGGCTAAATACTCAAAAAAATCCCTTATATTTTGCTTTTGGGACAAAATAATTCCTTATGTTTTTTTCGGGACAAATTAATCCCTTACGTTTCAAAAATGAGCCACGTTAGTCCTTTTTGGACGGTCCGTTAGTCACGTGACTAACGGTCGTCAGATTTGCTAACGTGGCTTTTCCACGTCAGCAAGAAGTCTACGTGGCATCCATGTGGCTTTTTCATCTCAGCAAGGGACTAATTTGTCCCAAAAGAAAAATATAAGGGATTTTTTTGTCCCAAAAGAAAAACATAAAGGATTTTTTTAGTATTTTGTCTATAATTTAATTTTCGAAATAAAAAATTGATTTTTTTTTTCTTTTTCTTTTTTTCCTTCTCCTTCTTTCCAAAAACTCTACCAACAATGTACCAAATAATAACTCATCTTTTAAAATTAAAATATTAAAGATAATTCCAAAAAATGGTAAAGATAAAATAGTTATAAACATATTGAATTTAATGAAATAAAAATAGAATTTTTAGTCAAGTAAAACTATAAAAGTTTAAATAATGTCATTTAAGAAATATATTTAAAAAACAAACCCTTAAAATCACGTGCCTTTGTTTTCTAGAAACAAGCCCCTAACATATTTAATCTACTCTTAGCCGAAACGAAAAAACTCTCTCCAACCTCCTACCTCCGGCGGCCAAGTATGAATGTTATAAAACTTTTGAATTGATTACTATACTCTTATTTTTTATTATATTTTTAAATGCCATTGTTTAAATTTTTATAGTTTTACTCAATTAAAAACTCTATTTTTATTAAATTAATCTAATATATTTATAAATATTTATTATTACCATTTTACTATTTTAATTAAAAAACTTAGATAAATTAGAAATTTTTAAATATATTTCTTACCCTTATTTTTCAAATATATTTCTTAAGTGTCATTTTTAAACTTTTACAATTTTACTCAATTAAAAACTCTATTTTTATTTAATCAAATCTAATATATTTATAACTATTTTATTTTTACTATTTTACTATTTTAATTAAATATATTTCTTAAATGACATTATTTAAACTTTTACAGTTTTATTTTACCAAAAATTCTATTTTTATTTAATTAAATTCAATATTTTTATAACTATTTTATCTTTACCATTTTTTAGGGAATTATTTTTACTATTTTAATTTTAAAAGATGATATATTATTTGGTACATTGTTGATAGAGTTTGTGGAAAGAAGGAGAAGGAAAAAAGAAAAAAGAAAAAAAATCAATTTTTTATTTCGAAAATTAAATTACAGACTAAATACTAAAAAAGTCCTTTATGTTTTTCTTTTGGGACAAAAAAATCCCTTATGTTTTTTTTGGAACAAATTAGTCCCTTGCTGAGGTGGAAAAGCCACGTGTATGCCACGTAGACTTCTTGCTGACGTGGAAAAGGCACGTCAGCAAATCTGACGGCTGTTAGTCACGTGACTAACGGACCGTAGAAAAAGGACGAACATGGCTCATTTTTGAAACGTAAGGGATTAATTTGTCCCAAAAAAATTATAAGGGATTATTTTGTCCCAAAAGCAAAACATAAGGGATTTTTTTGGGTATTTAGCCTATTTATAACTATTTTTTTTTACCATTTTACTATTTTAATTAAATATATTTCTTAAATGACATTATTTAAACTTTTACAGTTTTATTTTACCAAAAGTTCTATTTTTATTTAATTAAATTCAATATTTTTATAACTATTTTATCTTTACCATTTTTTTAGGAAATTATTTTTACCATTTTAATTTTAAAAGATGATTTATTATTTGGTACATTGTTGATAGAGTTTTTGGAAAGAAGGAGAAGGGAAAAAGAAAAAGAAAAAAATTCAATTTTTTATTTCGAAAATTAAATTATAGACTAAATACTAAAAAATGGATAATTCTTTTTGCCCCTCCATTTTGTCACACACAATTCTCCCTCCTGATGTGTCCATCACACGTTAGGCCACGTGTCTTCTCTCTTCCTTTCTTTTCTTTTTTTTTCTATTTTTATTCTTTTTATTAAGTTTAGCCTTAATTTCACTAAGTTTAGCCCCAAATTAAAATTTTATTTTTATTTTAAGGGTAAATTTCAAAATTAATAATTTATTTATAGGGTTTTAGAAATAAAATACAAAACTAATTTCACTAAGTTTAGCCAAATTAAAATTTTATTTTTATTTTAAGGGTAAATTCCATAATTAATAATATTGTTATAGGGTTTTAGAAATAAAATATATAACTAATTCACTAAATTTAGCCCAAATTAAAAATTAAAATTTTATTTTAAGGGTTAGAAAAATTAAAATTTATAAATGATGTATTGGAACCAATAAAATGATAACATGTGGCCTGACATATGATAGACACATTAGGAGGGAAAATTGTGTGTGACAAAATGGAGGGGCGTGTAGCAAAGTCCCTAAAAAAGTCCTTTATGTTTTTCTTTTGGGACAAAAAAATCCCTTATGTTTTTTTTGGAACAAATTAGTCCCTTGCTGAGGTGGAAAAGCCACGTGTATGCCACGTAGACTTCTGGCTGACATGGAAAAGCCACGTCAGCAAATCTGACGGCCGTTAGTCACGTGACTAACGGACCGTCCAAAAAGAACGAACATGGCTCATTTTTGAAACGTAAAGGATTAATTTGTCCCGAAAAAAACATAAGGGATTATTTTGTCCCAAAAGCAGAACTTAAGGGATTTTTTTGGATATTTAGCCATTATATATTATATAATTAAACAGGGGTATCCAAACTGGATGTCCAAAATGGTATCTAGGCTTGGTCACACATGCTAAAGAAGGGGGGGTGCAAGAGGAGAAATTAATCATATGTAAAAGTATTTTAACTAGCTAAAATCTAGGGAGAAATGAAGACGAAAGCTGGAATCTAATGGCAAAGTCATCCCATCATATTCTCAAATTGCTTTGAAATACGTGCAATGGCTTAATTATATTAATTAATAATAATTTAAAAACCCTTTAATTCAAGATATAGTTATAGATTAATGTTCCATTGACACCACCCAAAATCAAAGTTAGTCCTCTATCAAATACGTCATCGCATATGTATATATATGCTCTCAAAGATACTAGAAACAAATATATTTGCTTCTTCAAGAGAAACATCATGAGCAGGGTCTTGAGAGGATGTCAAGCCATACAATACCAAATTTCAATATCATACACGTGAATGGGGTTCTTAAATTCATAGCTAGGGGGCATGCGGTTATATATGTTATCTACCTCGAAATGCAAATAAATTAAAAATGGTCAAATTTGAACGAATTGAACACGTTATGATCATGGAGAAGTTGAATATACTGTTGGAAAGAAAGAGATATCATACCGTAACGGTCAAAAAGGGAAAAAAAATAACAGTGTTTGCCTTAAGGAAAAAAGATTAGGAAAATAGACTAGTACCATGGTAATAATTTTATTTTGGAGAATTAAAGTTATATATATACCCAATGAATTGTGTCTAGCTCTTTCCAATCCATAACGATCATGGGATCTTAATTTTCGGGTCAATCTCCGATTTGGTTCTGATAACCATATCGGATAGATGTACGTAGACCGTAGAGAAGGGTGTATATATAGAGAGATCTGAATCTATTTTGGGTTAAGAGAGAAAAAATAAAGTGCTTTGGCTGGCGTCCATGATATAATCATCTCCATGTGAAACCACCAAAGGAAACAAAGCATAAAAACCCTTTCTCTTTCTTTCTCTCTTTCTCTCTTTGTTTCTCTCTCTGGGTTAAGTACTAAGTAAGCACGCAAATCCTTGGGATATTTTTCACTCTCTTCAAAGCTCCAAAAAGAAGATCAAAAGGAAGAAGAACCCAAAAAAAAAAAAAAACAGGTTGCTGCAGCAATCATCATGTCTTCTTCCCTCTTCCTCTCATCATTATCCTCCCCTTGCTTTCATCATCGCCACCCCATCTTTTGCTATCTACCAACCGCACCAAATATCATACCTTCTTCTTCTTCCTGCGGAGCTAATTCCCCAACCAAGCTGCAGTGTGGAAGACGAAGAAAGAGAAGGAAGAAACTGCTAGCTCCAGAAGATCAGTTTTAAGAGACGACGAAGATGGATTCACACAATAAGAAGAAGAAACCCTACCCTCTACCATGGCTTTTTCATGACTTATTTGTCTCACTCTAATCTGATCTGAGATATAAGGGCTTTCTCTCTCTCTTGAATCTTCTCTTGATCTTCCTTCATCACAACCAAAGGATTTTCTAATCTCTTTTTCTTCTTTTCTCTTCTTCCTTGGGGGAATTGAAGCATCATGGTCCGATGATATATTGTTTGCTAGATCGATCAACCACAGAAATATATATTATATTATATATTGTTATTACTATATACACCAGTACTCAGTACCAGAGCTGTTTTTAATTTGCTGTATGGATTTTCTTTGATTTCTAACATCTGAAATCATATAGCAATAAGCTCGAAGCAGATCAGTACTTGTTTCTGCTTTTGGTTTTTTATTATGTGATTTTGATGATATGGGTTTGTGTGTGATCTCTCCCTTTCTTATAGTTTTTTTTTTCTTTTTTACTACTAATTATTCTTAAGTGATTTCTTTATGGTTTTATCTGGATTTTGATTTATATATATATATCAATAAATGTTGTGCTTAATTACATAAGCAGTTCATCAACTTAATTTAATCTCATTCTTTCTTCTTCTTCTTCTTCTTTGTTTGTTTGTTTTTTTTTTTTTTTTTGGGGGGGGGGGGGGGAATATGCAGATTAGTTTATCTTTTTACATAGTATTCATAATCAATCAACAGTCAAACACTATAGTACCACTGCATCGATCTCTTCAATTAGGGTTTCACATCTATATATTAAGAATTTCCTTGTTTAAACCTTTAATATGGTATATTGGTATGATATCAAAATTTTAATAATAGTACAAAAACCAGGAGATTTATAATTGGCTAGGGCAGGCTCACCTATTTATGTACTCTATATGATTTTTATGTACTCTATATGATTTTTATTTTGTTTTGGGTTATATATTTGATTGTCTACTACATATCTTTGTTTTTCTCCTATTTTTATATATGCATGAAGCAAAGATCATGAGTAATTAATCTAGTTATAATTAATATTACGAAACCAAATTGTAGTTACTGACATCATAACTACAAACAATAAAAATATAGATAAAAAAGAATTATATATTATTTTGATATCAAATAAATTACTTTCAATCTGGCCAAAAAATAAATAAATTACTTTCAAATTGTCATCGATTTGTTGCCATAGCGAATGAAATGTGTATTTTTATCTTCCTTTTTGGGCATTTTTGTGCAGTACTTTTGTCTCTAGAATCCCAAATGCGCAATGGATATTATGGAATAATATCTGTATCTATGGAACTTTTGTCTTTGCTAATGAAGCTGATATATATATTACTATTATGTAAGAGGTGACTTCATATATATTCCCTTCTTTTTTAACTGTAAGCCTTTTTGATCAATCATTTTTTTTTAATTATCGAGACAATCTTGCAACAGTTTTTAAGGGCCCTTGATTAATATGGTTAATCATGCATGTGCCTTAGTCTTTCACTCTTTCACGTTTGACTCTGAAAAGATGAGTAAATGCTTATTGAAATTTCACTACAAAGATGCTATGTAAGGCATTTTTTTTGTTGGAAGTAAGGCAAAATTTTGGAAATATTTCGTACATTAAAATGGTTATTAAGACACATCGAATATGCTTTACTATGTATGAATTGAATTATGATCATTCTGTTTTAAATCAATATGGCTCCGAGTCATAATATATGGACAAGCCTAGGCGTATTATCCCTTATCATGACACTACTCTTGTACACTACCATTAAAAACGTTGGATGTGAGCTTGATTTGAATAACAATCGTTGGATACAGGTAATGTAAAAAGGTAGTGTGGTTTATGATAGTGTAAATAACTTTACCGTAATAATATATCATAATAATCCAGGATTTACTTTCTGGCAAAAAAAAAAAAAACCTCAAATATCTTCTTTTGAGGGACAACTCTATATATACATATTCATACCATGTATTAATCCTACCTATATTTTATTTACTCTCTTCTTTTTATCTTTTTGAAACCTTCAATATTGTGCTACATATATGACATCCTCTTTGTTCATGATCTATAACGTGCGTGTCTCAATTCCAAATTAATTAACCTTAATGTACGTAGGGCTGCTCAGAATCGACTTGACCTGAATAAACTAATTGAATCAACTACCAAAACGGTGCAAATAGTTTGGTTTATTTGGTGCATCGGTGAATTTGGTGTTATGGGGCGGTTCATTTGGGTTGTCGAAACCAACCGAAAAACTGACCCATTTTTTAAAATTATTTCAACTAATATTTTATATTTAATTAATTTTAAAATATATATTTTTATACCGAAAATATATATAGTATCAGAAACTAAAAACAAAAAAAATTTTCCTTTCTCATTTTCTCTCTCTTTCTCTCGACTTTCCTCCTCTCTCCTTTTCTGAAACCCCTCTTCTTCTCCACTTCTCCTAACCGCTGGCGAGCCTACAGTCAAGGTCGGAACTCGCGGTGGCGTCTTCTTCCTCCGGCGTCTCTCTCTGATCTCTTTATCTTTTTTGCCGATTTGAAAAAAAATAAGATCAAACCAGTGTCTTTCTCTGATCTCTTTATCTTCTTTGAACTCCGACGTCTCTCTCTTTGATTTATTTATCTTCCTTCAGCATCTCTCTTTGATCTCTTTATCTTCCTCCGGTGTCCAAACTGCCTGTACCGACCAAAATCGTCGATGCTCAGTTCCTTTGGTTTCTCTTTTCCTCAGGTCGGAGCTCGGTGCACATATTTCCTTGTCGGTTTGATCACTTTTCGGTGAATCACAAATCGACCAAACCGACATCAACCATATGAGCAACCCTGTCTCAATGTGATATATATTAGAAGATTTATATATATAAAAAACCTTCAAGTCCTCCTTATGGACAAACTAGGGCATGCGTATGCATAATAAACGAAGTTAGAAACCATATAGAAATACATATATATACCATGGTATTTGCCATTGCCAAACTTAGATAATGTTGATAGAGTGGGGTGCCTAGAAAAAGACTTTTTGTTCTTTAATTTGGAGGTAATTGGACCTATTTTTTTATACTAATTATCTGGTATATCATCTGACCACATTATGACTCGACTATTTTGGAGTCAAGTTGTTTTTGTCATTCATAAGACTCGAACTCACAAAATCTTTCTTAAAAGATATTGAACTCTTCCCACTCAACCCAATAAGTGTTGGTGGTAATTGAATCTATTTAATACTCCATTGGTCTTTATATTGGAGAGCTTATAAAAATAAACTAATTACTATTTATTATTATTGGTTCGGGCCTATTTGGATTAGATTGGTTGATAGATCATTTGGGGACCGAATTAGAAAGATCACATTGAGTAAATTTAAATTATTACCAAATTATTTTTTCACTTGCTTATATTTTGGACTAAGGTATTGACTTGATTTGGGCTAAAGGCATTTTGGGCCCTAATGGGCTGATGAGTGTAAAATAGGAACAAAAGTGAAATTAAGATAAAATTTTAAGGACTAATTATGCTATTTACTCTTTTTCCTTTTCCTGACTTCTTTTCAAACAGAAAAGGGCACTTTATGAAAATCTGAAAAATCAGATGCCCATATCCTCATCAGAAGAATCAGACGTCTAATAACGTCTCACATTGACGTTGACCATACGACTTCAACCACACTGTAACATTTTTCCAGTAACAGCGCCACTCTTCCTCTCGACGACCTCCGTTCATTTTTTTTTTCTTCATTTTCCTCTTCATAACAAAAAAAAAAAAATTTCCCCTTTCAAAACCCTAATATCTTTTTTTTTCTTGGAATTTTTTTTCTAAGAAAAACAGTTTCCTTTAGCTGTTAATAGAAGTGCAAAATCTTTCTTGTCATTGAGATGTTCTAGGGTTTTCTTGTGACGATCGTTCCTCTTGAGAAGACGATGATAAGCTTCATCCCAGTCGATCCTTCAAGAGTCAAAAACGAAAGAGCCGATTAGGGATATTTTAACTAGTCTAGGGTTTCGTAATGGCAGAAGCTTCGCGGGCCCGTGTGACTATCACTCTCGGTCGTAGTGGCCAGGTATTTGTTTTACTTTTTCTTTTTACTCTTTATCATTTTTTCTTTTGTTTTTCTTAGCAATTGGTGATGGTACTCAAGTACTTGTTTGTTACTGATAAAATGTAGGAAGTAAGTCGGAAATTTATTTGGAATTTATGCTTGAATATAAATTGTATTCAGTTCAATTTTTGAACGATTTAGTTTAGCGTGGTAGGTGGTTGTTCTTTTTTTGGTTGATTTACTTTCTAAAAAGTTCGTGTATCTTTTTTCCTTTTTTTGGGCATTTTACTTTCTTGCTGGCTTCTTTGTTAAGCTGAAATTTCTGGATTGAGTTGATATAGGTTGTGAAGAGGGCGGGACATTCAACGGATGTTGGTTTTTCTGAATCTCTGCCTGTTTCTGGAAGCAAGCGGTCTGTAAGAGATAGGTTAGGAAGCAATGTAGATGGCTCTTTGTCGCGTGGAAGCCAGCTCAACAACAAACGGTATGTTTTAGTGTTTTACTGTTGTTTTCTCAACCTTTTGAGACCAATCTCTTCCAATGTTTGTGCTTCTGTACTGTGGCTAATTAGTAAATGCTATATTTCCTGGTGTTGATGATAATAGTGTTTCTGCTGTCTTCATATCATATAGAGCTTGCAAAATAAACCCTTTGTTTCTGGGTATTTATTTGTTTGCTATAGTAGTTTGTTACTACGAGTTGCCTGGATTTTGGAGTGACTATTGGACATGTATGTGCTAGATTTTTTGCTAAGCTTTTCTATATTTTGGAGGTGAGGATGGCATGCCCATTTCCATTTTGATTGTGGGATATGCGCTCGGCAAGGATACTTTATAGAAAGTAAAGAGTGAGGCATAGACAATGAGAGCTAATGCTTTGCTCTATCTTTGGTGTTCACATTCTATATGAATATATTTTCACCTTATTAGTTTAACTTTGAATTTAGTTATCCAAAAAGCTATACTGCTGTTTTGCCGTTTCTGCAGACAAAGAGGGGATGGTCATGCAACAAGTTCGAGTGCTAATGGCATGAATGGTAACAAGCTTACATTTCTATGTTACAGTATCATTTTCATTTTTGTGATGCCTGAACTGATTATGTGATTACTAACATTTTTCCTTTTAAATGACAAGAAGATGCGCACATTAGTAAACATGACCTTCGATATAAACTCATGCAAAAAAACGTGTTTAGACGGCCTCAGAGTGATGATAACCATAAGGTCATGGACCTCCGTGAAAAGTTGTCAAAAATGGGACAGCCCCCACCTAGTAGTTACGAGTCACGACAGCGAATGCCTAATTCAAGGGAGCGAATGCCTGATTCAAGGGAGCGAATGCCTGATTCGAGGGAGCGAATGCCTGACCCAAGGGAGCGAATGCCTGAACCAAGGGAGCGAATGCCTGAATCAAGGGAAGCCAGCATGTTGGGGAGAATTCCTTCAACAAGAAATGCAGATGATTTGCCTCGTATGACCTCATCAAGAAATGCTTATTCTCCTTGGACTTTAGATCATTTAAGACAAAGATCACCGGACAGAGTAATAGGTACTTCTAGGGGTTTATCTCCCCCGAGAGCTGTTGAAGAGCTACAGAGAAGGCCACTTAGTAGGACCTATGATGATGTGAGAACAGTTCCATACATGGGCAAAGATGTTCTTGATGCCCCAAGGCCTGTGAATACTCCACCTTTTGTTACAAAGTCCACATTGCCTACCTCTTCAGCAAAGCCTATGCCACCAGGTCCTCCGATTCCAACTCCAGTTCCTCCTCCAAGCAGCATTGTACAAAAAAGTTCATACCCTGTATGTACCATTTGCCGCCTGCTTTCTATTTTACTAGTAGAGGATGCAATGAACATGTTTAGCATCTATGTTTTCTACAGTATATTTTGTTGTGAACATCTGCTGCTTATGTTTATCAGTTAATTTGTCCTTTGCCCTATATGTTTTAGCATACTGGGATTAATCTTATTTCATATTTGGAAGTCTAGTCCTATCATAAAAGTGCTTCTTTCTGAAGATGATGAGATTATAGTAACTTCTCGAGATCTTTCTGTCTGGTTTGCTTTGTTGTCAATCTTTTTTGTAGATGGCTACATTATGCTTTTCATAAAGTTTAAGACTCATTGTTCCTCTGTTTGTTTTCCAAATTAGATGTTGAAAACTTAATAAAATGCTACACTTTTAGGTATTTGACATGTTCATCCTTGATGTTATTCTAAGAAGTGTCTAATACCTGTGAGTAGCTATTGATATGGTCGCTTATAGTTTTGGGCAAGTAGTAGTTGAGGTTGCTTTGAAGCTTGTGTTTGTTTCAAGAAATAGGTGCTACATGTTCTATAAGTTTCCACACCACCCCCTATCCTACCTATTTTGACTACCTTTTTCTGTCACATGCTTATAATCTTCTGCTCTATTAAAGGCAATGTATTTGTTTTTGCTCATCAATCCAGAAATTTAATAATTTATGCCCTGCATTCTTTGCTAACCCTTTGGCACCTTTGCTCTCACCATATTTGCTAAGTTTCCAACTCCATAGTATATCAAGCATCCAAAGTTAATTGCTTTACAATTAATGGATAAATATGTGTGCTCCCAAAGATTTATTTTTAGAAAGTTATTTTTATGCACTGATTTATAAGAAGCAGTGATTAAAATGCATTTTCTTACCTTTTTCCCTTGTCTTTGTTGGCTGGATCCCATGTAGGCTGATGAACAACAAACTGTTGAAGGCTTGCTACATTCACTGGGGTTGGGAAAATATGCCATTCTTTTTAAAGCAGAGGAAGTAAGCAATCTCGGTCTTTAATTCTAAATTTTCAGTAGCATTTGTATTTTTTTTCCCTTTTTCTTTTTCCTCGAGAATTAAAAGTGTTCAGCAGGTGTAATGAAATAGTGACCGGCAAAGTACAAGATGCATATATGTTGGATATGTTATTTCCTGATAGTAGTTAATCACTTGCTATGTGTTTTCTAATGTTACTTTAAAGCGTTTAAATAGGTGCTGGCTGCAAAGCTTGTGCTTCAAAAATTGGCACTATTGGTGCAATGCAACAATTTAGGATGTTTCTTTCATCTTCACCTAGTAGGGATAGTAATCTTTTCTGATTGAAGAAATTGGGTATAGCGTCAATACTGATTTTGGCATCTAATTGGTTTCGTGTCAATTGATCTTTGGAATGGTTGGGGATTACTTATCAGTATCAATTCTTAAGTACATGACTTTAGGTTTGACTAACTAGCTTGGTTTTGGCCAGGCTGTTTTTATTGTAAATATGTTTCCACCCATGTTTGTCTAAATGGTAGCTACCAAGCAACTATTGTGGAAGCAAAGATTCATATGCTTTATGTACCTAAAAAAATACAGTGATTGAATCTAGACACTTACAACATGTAGCTCACAGGATTGGACCATAAGAGAGGGTGTGGAGTATATGAGAGGAAAGAGGGTTTACCTTCTGTTGTGTAGCCTCAAGCTTAATGGCTTTCCTCTTGTAAAAGAGAGAGGGGGGACACTCGAAGTTTCATGAACAATGGTTTGGACACTTGAAGTTCATGTTGTGTAGCCTTCACTTCTCTTGCCATGCCACCGTCTCCCCAAACATACAAAAAGGCATTTGTTCTGGATAATCAAATAGGGAATCAAACCTACTAGGATTTTCTTGTACCTTGGATAGTTTCCTATCGATCTTTGAATTTAATGTTAGACAAAGGCATATCTTCTTTTTGTGATTTTACTTAAATTAGAATACTGACTTGAGTAATGTTTCACATATGGTCATTGTGCCTAACATCACTGACAATGCTTGCTTGAAATGGTGCAAATAATGGTAATTTTGTGCAAGTTGTGAGCATGTCTTAGAGAACAGGGCAAGTATCTTTAAGAAGCTTTGGTGACTGATGATTGCAAATAGATTGAAAATAAGTAATTTCCTGGATGGAGGTTGTCATTTTAGCTGTTCATGACTGAAATCTTGAAGATTTACCACTCTGCTTTATGTTAATCTCATGGATCTATAGTTGTTATTTTGGTTGGAAAATTGCTTAGCATGTTTTATCTGCGTCTTTTTGTTCTGCTGATCTGGAGATTTGATATTATACTCAGGTGGATATGACTGCATTAAAACAGATGGGTGAGAACGACCTTAAAGAGCTAGGAATACCTATGGTATTGTATCGTTCTTTAATGTCCTTTATTATTTATTTTTAAAATTTTCTGTTCTATATCTTTTATAATTGATAATTGATGTGCTTAAACTAAACAGTGAAGCTCAACTCTGATCCAATAAGTTAGATTCTAAACTTAAAAATTGTCAAGCATGTCTAAATTGTTTACATATTTTCTTCATTATACTATATCAATTCTCAAAACATATTTGTAGTGATCTTTTGGAGTTTTGCTATCAAGTGCCTTTAGGGCACTCCTTGAAGTTAGTTCAATTAGTATAATTTATAGAAATATACTTTGTACTAAGTATTTATCTGACAATTATGGAGATAATTTCGATGCATTGAGAGAAGACTTTACTTAAAATGGGAACTCTAAAGGGTGATATGATACTTATTAGAGAAATCGTTTGGCTTGAAACTAGCACTGATTCACTGCTCAAGTACATCATTGATTAGATGGATAATAGCTGATAAATATAATTAAGAACCTTGCCCTTGGTATCAGGGATTTTCCTTGCCCTTAAGTATTAGTTATAATTATGGGCTTATTGTTAAGTTTGATTGATTATTGAAACGCTGGAGCATCCAGCTGCTAATGGAGGTACAAATAAGATTTGCTTTTTGCCTCTTGCTTGCAATGAATTTTATGGGATTATACTTCGAGTGGTAAAATTTCTTGAAGGGTGCTTTTTTAAGATTCAAATCTGTCAATTAGAAAAGGTTATCATGATTATTTTTAATGTGAATATATATGTTGAAATTTACATGACCTGCGGAGCCAAGCCGTCCCTAACGAAGGTGGTTTCAATTGCAGGGCCCTAGGAAAAAGATTCTTCTTGCTCTCTTACCGCGATCCAAAAGGCAACCGTGACAATTTGTTCATACATACGATGGGGTGCTCATATTCGTGAAAATTTCCAAGTAAAACCATTGTATCTCTCGATTTGGGTTAGATTGTTGACCCATTAATTAGTTTTTACAATTTTGAATCTAAGGCTGATTAATATTCGTAGATGGTGGCAAGAAATTTTGAGATGTAGAAACTAGAAAGTATTATAGATATTGTTGTCATATTTCCATACATGCTACATGCTTTTGACCCCTTTCCCAGCCGTTTCTATTGGGTGTCTGATCCAATTCCAACTGTCTTTTAAAATGTTCTGATCTGCAGAGTAAGCTAACACTATAGAAGATTGTATTTTTCTTTATAGTCTGCTCTTCTAGAATCAGTTTTTCAGGAATATATAAATAAATAGTCATGCCTTATGGCTTATGCCATAAAATTTTGTTTTGTTCATATCTGCAACTACCTGGAAACGTCCCGGTTTCCTGGTGTAAGTATTTGCTTTCTCCTTTTAATACCTTGAATTTGGTTTGTGGATGGATATATTATATTTGGTCAAATATATGTTTCTTTTTATTCATTCATTCATTATGATTGAGTGGGATGCCCAATCAATAATGATTCAGTTTAACTTGATTTTTCAATTCAGGTGTACGATGGTTGCACATGATGTGCCAATTGAATTGTCTTTATTATTATTGCTCTATTATTTCCTTGATTCTTTGAACCTTGATTCCAATTTCATGAAATTAATTAAATTCTCTGGTTCTATATACTGTCTGTGGGAATTTTTGTTTTGTTCGGCTTTTGGAATTCTAAAGCGGACGAATGAATGCAACTAGCAACTTGGTATGGAGATACGACTTTTTTAGATTTCCTAATTTCATATCATGGAAATGGTTGTGGAGTTAGATTCCACAGTGAAAGAAAAAGAGACATTCTTGCTTCGCAGCAGTATCTTTGCTGTTGTCAAAAAACAGTGCTTGAAAGTTGATTAGTTGAACCTTACTAAAAGCCACGACATTGCCTTATCATGAAACAATTTATATGATAACTTGTTTTAATGAATTTTTGTTTAATAAGTGGCCTATTGGAACCATGAATTAGAAGAATTTTTCTCCTTAATTATTGTTTAAGGGTTTGGTTTGGATGCATGTGATAGACTAGATAACCTTAATGTGCGGAAACAATAATTGTACACTTTAATATAAAAGGGTGCCTAAAAGCACCCATAAGCACTACATTGTTTTAATTAGAGGAATATGATTCTCCTTTGGATTTCTAAGCCATCTAATCACATTGGGTACTGATTAATTCAAAGTCAAAATAGAATCACGTCATGTCGAATCCCATATAGGAGAATCTCTTTTCAGAATCTATTTCCTCTATTTACAAAACCTACACTCACTCAAATATGTATGTATTGTAAGGGATATCAAGCTCCCCAACAAATTGATTCAAAGGAATATGATTTGACTAATGGGTGCTAATAACACATCTTAAGATTAGTAAAATTTTATATAATAAAAAATACTCCCTTCGTCCCATTATATCTGTCCCTTTTTGGGACTTTTTCTTGTCCCAAATTATGTTTCTCATTTAGATAATCAAGATATTTTTCACTAATTTTGATCCTTATTAAATGTGAAAAGAGAAACACATATTAAGTAAAGTTTGGGATAGTATTGTAAAATATGATAAAAGTTTTGTAAAATTTTGTATTCAAACCAAATTTCTTAATATTGGTAATATGGTTAAAATAGACAGATAATATGGACAGAGGGAGTATTAGTTTGTCATTAAATATTAATGCATTGTTTTTCATTTAATTGAAGAATAACAATATATTAATTACAAATTGTTTTCTTAACAAGTACCTAGTACCTATAGGCAATCTTCGAAATCTTACTTTTAATAAAGCAAGGTTTCCATGGTTGAAAAGAGAAGGAAAGAAAAAGCCAAAAAGGACATTATTCCTGTTTAATGAAATAATATATATAACGTTAATATCTCAAGCCAAAGAGTAAAAAAAGTAAGGAGATTATAATAACTAAAATGGATTCAAACCTGACTCAAAATATCAGATTAGGCTGCCCTAACTGATTAACCACCCTCTTGCCTTTGTTTGCAAACTCTTACTAACAATGGAGTTAACAGTAATACCCACCAGCTGCCAGTTTTGGCAATGAACATTGGTTCCACTTCCACAAATTTTCAAAGTCAGAGAATTGAGTGGCTTCATGTTCATGAAAATTATAAGCATGAACTACTAATGTGGCAAGCAGCAATCACAGTTTGCCATGTCTTCACCATCATCATCATCATCAAATTGAGCACATTTTCCTGCCTTTGTTTTTTTTTTCTTCTTCCCCTTTCCCAGAAAGAGGAATGAGTGTCCTTTATTAATTGAAATTTGTATTAGTCAATATTGTACTGCAAATTGCAATGTCTTTGCCTTGTTAAAGTAGAGTCTACTTTTCTTGTACTTTGTTTTCCCCCCATTATATTATCAATATAGCATTTGAAGTTCCTGTACTAACAAACATCATAAAATTCTTAAAAATCAAGCCCCACCTGATTTTGTTATATGCTTGCTTGGAACATTTCCATTTGTTTATTATTCCTCTGCACTGTTGTTTTTACTTGTTGATCATTTGAATTTGATATTGTTTTGCCTGAGTTTTCAATCTAATATTTTAAAGTTGCAAAATGGGGTTGCATGTTACATGTTTAATTGTTCAAGTATTCCACCAGCTGGATGAATTTCCTAGTGCCTTCCACATATACCTGCTTCTCCACTATGACATGACTGCACTTCATTTAGGACCAATTCCCTCTTTCTCTCTTCCATTATAAGTATAACTAGGAAAAGATTTATTTTCACTTTTCATCTCTAGACTCTTCTTCTACCATGAATGCAGACAAAGTCCAAATCCAAAACAACCCTTTATTAATTAATAATTAGTATGCATTTTGGTGCAATCTACATCAAATTTCTCCCCCATAAAGTGCAAGATTATGCAGCTGAATTTTCCAAACACATAAACAAAGGCCATGAGTTTTTGAAATGTAGCAAGAGCAGGTGGGAAAAGCCTTTGCATATCAGCTAATAAAGTGGACAAGAAATTCAGAAAAGGACAAAGAGTGTTACAACTGTCTTGATTTCATTGCAAATGAAGGTTTTTAGGCTTAGCATCAAATATTCTATTGAGTGGTAGAAACACATTAGAATTTAGAGCCCTTTGAATATTATTTGTAGCTATAATCTAATCTAATCTAATCAACTTATAAATAAATACTATATATATATATAAGTAGCATAATAGTATTAGTATAATAATAATTAATTAATTATTGATCATGTTGCATTAGTCAATCTTGGCATTCTTTTCTTTGTGGGTTTTCTTTATTAAGAATGGTATTATAAAAAATGGTTTTGGAGTTGTCCAGAAGAGAAGCAAGATTAGATTGGATGGAAACAGGAATTTGGGTTTAATTGGGGTGGCTGATGGTAGGGGCCACCCTTTTGATCCTCCATCAAAGCAAGGGATAAAAATGAAATGAAACAAGCAGAAATCAATCAATCAAACCAACCCACCCACTTAGCCAGCCACCATAATATCCAATCTCAATCTTCCTTAATTAGCTATCCCACACAATGATCTTCAATTTTATTCCACATGTTAAGATACTCAAGAAAACAAAAAAATGCTTGATGACAGCATACTTAGTTGGAATTCTTCTCCTAATAAAGCAAGAAAAAAAAAAAGAAAAGTGATTTGAAAATGGGAATGGCTTGGATAAAATTTAATTTTATGTATAAACAAAAAGAGAGTGGGGGAATTTTCAGAATTGATTATATTAGCATGAGAGATCTATTGGTAGACTTCTTCCACCAATGAAATGAAATAACAAGACAATAATAATCTTAATACAGTTTCTAGTTTTAACTCATGTCCCCAAAGCTATAAAAAAGTGGGGTCCAACTAGAACAACTGTCCAACACAAATGCTTTTGATTTGATTATGCAAATACAATAATATTAGTTGATGACTTGATTCACCTGAAAACATATGCTTTTGGTATAAAATATAGGCTTTGCCTGCTCTAAGAAGATATGCCCAGATCTTGTTGAAGACCCTGATTATAGTATAGATGCTTACATCATTGCCCACTTCTTAATATTCCTTTGTTTAGCAACTACTCTCTTATTATTATTAATTTTTAAAATTATTATTCTAATCCCATTCCATAAACATGGTCAATATAGACAGATTAGATTTCCCCCTCTTTATTCAATTTTTCTTTAAAAAAATAAAAAACTAGTTAATTCCTTTGTGGGTGGAGAAGGATAATTGCTAAGAAGCTTCATCAAAGTGCTGAATAATCTCATTGCTACAGAACTCAGCATTGTTTATGCATTATTTGGAGACTATGGTGGATGGGACTGGGCACCCAAAGTCATTATATTCATTAATTTTTTTAATTAAGTACTTGGAGAGGTAGAGCAGATGATCATTATTTAATTATTAAAATAATAGTTAATAATAATACATGGATCCACTGACTAATTAGTTGGTTTAATAAAATAATGTTTTGGATAATTATGTTGATTTAAGTACAGTGGGTGGGATATCTTGCAAAGTTTGAAGCCCTTCCTACCAGGAGATTACGTCCCCTGCTTTCTTTGACTTTTTTTTTGTTATTTAATTTTTTAATTTTTACTTTAATGACATATATTACTTAATAACTTTAAGAATGGAATATTTGTTTTTTAAAAGTGCAAGTGGTACCATAATTGATTGTCTTTTATGTATTTTTTAAATTAGGCTAAACACCATAGAATTCCTTGTTTCTTCTAAAAAAAGCACACTGAATCCTCTTTGATTGAGAAAGTTTGAAGTGTATCTACTACAAAATTGCAACAAATTTTATTTATTTATATTTATGTTAATAAAGTAATAAACAAATATGAAAAAAACAAATCAATATTATTGCATGAGACGGCTCCTTCGATCTGACTTTTCTAATTAAATCATCTTTCCTTTGTTTTTTTCCTCTTATTGACCCCCGTTTACGTTTGTGCTGTTCATGATTAATTATTATAAAACTATTCCTCTTTTAGATACATTGCATTGTTAGAAACCCATAGAGTTACTATATAAAGGAAGACAACCCCAAACAATTGTTAGTCATCCAGGTACAGTTTAGTGCCCAAGAGAAAAAATTCTTGCAACTTTTTCTCAAATATTCATTTCTAGAGATCAGAAAATGGAAATCGATGCTTGCAGTAGTCTTAATTCTCAGACATTTGATGGTGAAAATGGGTATCAGAAGAAGCTTAAATTGTTTGGGTTTGAGCTAAACCCAGATCAGAATAATAATGTAGAGAAATCGGACGAAAGTGTAAATTCGTCGAACACTGCAGCTTCGTCGACTTCGAGGGAGACTCCAGCGAGTGATCATGAGAATTCGAAGAAGTTCGAGTGCCAATATTGCTTAAAGGAATTTGCAAATTCACAGGCGCTTGGAGGCCATCAAAATGCTCACAAGAAAGAGAGAATGAAGAAGAAAAGATTGCAGCTTCAAGCCAAACGAGCCAGCATCAACTGTTACTTGCAGCCTTTTCAAAACACCCTTTCTTCCCCTTGGTATTATGATTCTTCTAATTCCTCTAATTATAATCAGTTTACTCTTTACGAAGAATCCCAAATTAGTTTCAACCAATACGAACAAGATGCTGCTGCTGGAAACGGAATCCATTTTAATTATGGGTCTGATCATCAGATTCCAATAATTCCATCGTCAAAATGGTATACTGTGCAGCCATCTCAAATGATCCCTTTCCAGCAGCAAGATTGTTCGTCCAATATGTTCACGTTAACACAATCTGACAGATCGAGAGATCAAAACAGAGCTGTTACTGTCAAGCCTTCGTCAAAACAGAGCTGTAAATCGTTGGATCTTCAACTTGGCCTCAGTCTGCAATCTACAATACAGAGTTCCTCTGGAAGTGGTTTATAAATAGTGACGAAATCGACTGCCATGTCTTCTCCAGGAATCATATATGAATTCTTTCAACCTTTGAATACATATATGAAAATTTCATTAACTGGGCTCTCGAAAACTTCTGCAACACCCAACCACGAGATTGAAAACAGTCAGAAATGGATACATGTACATTACACATGCTGTATCTCAAGACATGTAAACGAAACAGGGTCATTTCCAGAATGTCAAAATTCAAATAGAACATATTGATCTGAAACCAAGATATTCTTCGTTTTGTTGATACTTATATTTGGCTTCATATTCAATTTTTTTTCCCAGAATTTCATAGTAAGTTGTTGATTCTTTCTCTATTAACTTTTGCTTTGGTACTTTGTAACGGACAAATTTCTAAGCAATATTATTAATTACGTACAAGCCTTTTTTCCTTTTTTGGCGGAAACGTAGAAGCATTTTTGTTATAATTAAGGTGAACAGGTTGTTTGTTAATCTATGTTTTATTGGTTGGATTATTGTCATTGAAACTTGGCAAAAAAGAATACGAAATTTTTTTATAATATCTATTAATTCACGCACGTTGAAGAAAAATAAAGGGTTAATATTGCACCTTGAGTCCTTGACAATTAATCAAATTTATTCCCAGAAAATACCCACTGTTGCTGGCAACTTCGGAACAAAATTTCCCAACAAAAACTGGAACCAGTTGGATTCATGAACAAAACTTAGCTGGTGTTGTTAGGAATGAATTTGGCCTTTTGACTGATCAAAACAAGTTTATATTGTTTAAGGTTTATCTACCCATTGAACCAACAACTATTTAATTGCTCCTTGTCCTATAAATATTTTTGTCTTTAAGTAGCAGACAAGTTCTTATCCTTTAAGATTTGTATCTTATATTTTTCCAAAAGTAGTTGTCATTTTTGAAGTTTAATATATTTTGGTCAATTTAGCTAGGAATGAGTTGTCATCCTAGCAGCTCTCATTCTCATTACACACTTTTAAGTTAGAATTAGAATGTCAATCTAGATTGTTTTGAAGAAGCCTTGCGGGGTGGCTTCATCGCAGGAAGTCGAGTGTAAGAATTCTGCAAGTGTGATCATGGGTTTGAATCTGAGTAAACGCAATATTTCTCTCATATAGACTCTTACTTGTTTCAACATTGTGTTAAGATTCATGGCACACCCCAATACTGCTTGCAAGTGTGCCCCTCGCCATGGAGTCATTGGGGTTTAAGAGAGAGGCGGGGGACTTAGAGCCCTGGGATCGATGACGCGGCACCTCTTTTTTATCGGAAAAAAAATACTGAAGTAAGTATAATATCAAAATTGGCCCTCAATTTTTTTGTAAAAATAAAGATGTTAAAGACAACTTTCAATCGGATCAATTGAGTCCCATCCTTTTAATTTTTGTTAATCTTTGATTGTTAATCTTTGTAGAAGGTTTCAAATAAGCTACTCCTTCGTCCCTTTTGATCTGTTGATTTTCTTTGTCCCTTTTTATTTGTCATTTTTGGACATAAAGTATCATATTGTCTAATTTACCCTCCTTCACTTTCTATAGTCTTAAATGTCGTAGAGTGTGAAAAAATGAGATAAAATAGAAAATAAATAAAGAGAAATGTTAAGCTACAGTTTTATTAAATTCATCAATTTAACCAATACTAAATAATTTCCTTGGTCTGTGTAATTCGGTTATTATCGACAGATTAAAAGGGACGAAGGGAGTATCATGCTTTCAATCAAGTCAATTAAGGATGGAAATCACCTACCCCATTTTTGTGCCCCACTCCATGTCCCATTCATCAAATTATCCCACGTGTCTCTGGTATTATACCCTATTTGTTTTCAAATTTTAACAAATAATAAAAATCCTAATAAACCTAGGTCGTTAGCCCCAAATTAACAACAAATAATTTTATACAAGTGGATCGGCTCGCGCTGGTGCGTCGGACGTTCATCAATCTACTTCTTTGAACAATTTTCTATTCGAATTAAATTGTTTAATACGTAGGAAATTTCGAAAGTACTATGATTTTGAATGTGTTGCATCTTTAAAAGGGTATACTATTAACATTGAACATATGCCCTAAAGTTAGCAATAAATAGTAAATATTAGTTTGTACATGGACAGGTGCTATAGCTTCAATTTTGTTTCCTCCTCTAAAGTGTGTAGCACTTAAACAAAAACTATGTTTACTCTTTTCTTCATATGGACATGAAAGGCCTGAAAAGAGGTTGCAATTCTAGATAATTAAGGGGGATAAGATTTATTATAACATTTATGTGAAAGGAAAGGATAATTACAAAAAAGGACTCAAGGGCAAGAACTGGCTAGAAACTAACATAGGGTCTTCTTAGTAATTTGGCAAGTGAGAAAAGACAGAAAAGGACAAAAAAAGTTCAAATGGAGTCTCCTCATCGATCCTCAAAAGAGGCCTTTGGTAAATTCCCTAGGTCTTTCAAATACTCCCTCCCATTCAAAATAAGTGAAACATTTCAATTTTTGCAGCCTTTCAGAATAAGTGAAACCATTACAAAACCAATGCAATTTTACTCTTTTTCCATATATACCCTTAAGTGTTAATTAAAGTAGTTGAACTTTTAAGTGGTTTTGGAAAGTTGGGAAGGGAGAGAAAATTTATTAATTAATTGTTTATAAAAATTTTTAGAGGGTAATTATGTCATTTTAAGTAAGTTTTTACTAAATTTAAAACCAACTAATCATTGCATTGGTCTGTGTAATATTCCTAGTGTTTCACTTATTTTGAATGAGAGGGAGTACTATTTAGTTTATATAAGAGTTAGTTCTAAATTATAATACATTCCCGATAGGGTTTTAGAATGAAAATATAATGTTGATGCCAAATAATATCGAGGATCAACATTGAGCTCCGAGAGAGGCCTGTAAGAGAGCAAACCGTTAGAAAGAGGTCCCCCTGTGGTGTTTGAGGGGGGACCTCCTCCGACGGTCAAGTCAGTGAGGTCCACTTTCAGTGTAATGAGTGTGGTGTGATGGAGTGTGATATCACATAGTGAGCATGGTGAATATCATATATCACATAATGAGGTAAGTGAGTCATACCTTGGCTATTTATAGTACCTTAGAGGCTTGGGCCTTATTTGGTCAGTGGGCCAAATCTGATGGTAATCAACAATTGCCCCCTAGTCGTGAGGGCGATTATAAAGTGGTCGGACGAGCGACTTGCTTTCTCTGTAACGTCAAATGAGGCATCCAAGGTGTTCTGAGAGATCCGGAACATTCGTCATGTGGGAGTACCGAATGAGATGTCAAGGGTGTCGGTCGACGTTAGGTGCAGAGCCCAAAGCATGGCATCGTGTGCTCTTATGGCATCGTGCGCTCTTATGGCGTTATGTGCTCTCCGCTTTTTTTTTCAACATCCTGTCGATGGCGGGCCTTAAAAGGCGTTTGGAGGATAGTCGTGGGGTGTGCTACCATGTCGGTGATGAGTCTTAAAAGGCGTGACGACCTCTTGACTTTCATTCGGAACTTTCCCGAAGAGAACGAGCGGAACCCTAGGATGTACCTTGAACGAGTGTCATTCGATCGAGGGATGATCAATCTAACTGAGTCGTGTGCATCGATCGGTCTTATGGCCCATGAGGTCTTATTGCCGATAATGGATGATGTCATGTGCGTCGATCGACTCCTCCGCCCGACTGGGGGTATCATTTCCATTAATGAATGCTCGTCGGACTTATGATCGAAAGGAAGCTCGCATGCATTTTCACAAGTAAATAGATTAGTCAAAGGAATATAAACAATGCTATGGAGCAATAACTTCTAATATGGCAGAGCATATACGATCATTAAAATCTAGTGATGCATGTATGAATAAATACCGTGCGACCGAGGGATGCTCGATCGTTCTTATTGCTCGTGTGGGGGATGCCCACTACGCCATGCGACCGAGGGATGCTCGATCGTTCTTATTGCTCATGTGGGGGATGCCCACTCGGTCGTATGACCGAATACGGAGCAATAACACAAATAAGATATGCTTTCCATACATAGCGCTCATCAAAATATCATGATGCATGCGTGGCAATTATCATGCATATTTTATCATCAAAAAATGATAAAACATGAAAGCATGCTTAAATGATGCTTTTGCATGATTATATTAATTCAATTTATACATATTATCAAAGTAAATATGCCATAATATTAGTGCATAATTATAGAGAAAGAATTGGCTGAATCTGACCTCAAAATCGGAAAGAGTATGTCCGGAAACCTTAGGAATCGATGTGAAAATGCACAGAACCGATCCGGAACGGTCCGAACCGATGGTAAAAAATACTGGTCTGAATCGGTTCAGTCAACGATCTGCAAGGTTTGGTAAAAGTCAACATGCTGACTAGGTGGCCATGTGGCGCGATTTTGTTGGCCGAACCTGCTGACTGTATATGCTGACGTGGTCAGATGAAGTGGTATGATGGGTAGAGGATGATGACGTGGCGAGATCTGGACAGTCCACAGCTGACGTGGATTGATGACGTGGACGGCCTGCCACGTCAACTGTCAACGTCAGAGAGAATTTCGGCGAGTGAGAAAGGGAGGCCGCGCGTCGCCAGCACGTGGCGGCGCATCGTAGCGCCGTTGGCCGTGAAATTTCGCCGGCTCCTCCGCTTCGTTGCCCCCAGTCGGTTGGTCGGGGCAGTGTCGTCGTATAGTCGCTGGATTTTCGTAGATCTGAGTCGGAAGCGACGGGAAGAGGGAAACGTGACAGTGACGGCGCGTGGGGCGCATGACCCTCCGTCCATCGACGGTTCGCCGTGAAATTTGAGCTGGAGCCGTCTCGTTGCCCCAAGCCGATGGTACCGGCGGTGTCGGAAGATTCTGGCCGGATTTTTGTAGATCTGAGCCGACAGTCGAGGAAGAGGAAGGAGAAAGAGGCGGCGTGTGTCGGCGTGAGGTGGCTTCAGGAGGCGGTTCGGGCTGAATTTCTGATAGTAGACTCGTCCAACTGAGTGTAACCCATTGGTGGTGGTGGTTCTCCGAAAACACAGTCGGATTTTTGCCAAATGGTGGACAGGCACTCTTCGGAGCTATAAAATGACGGGAAGAGCTAGACTTTTCGCTCGTTCCCCACGGACGGCGCCATGTTGATGCCAAATAATATCGAGGATCAACATTGAGCTCCGAGAGAGGCCTGTAAGAGAGCAAACTGTTAGAAAGAGGTCCCCTTGTGGTGTTTGAGGGGGGACCTCCTCCGACGGTCAAGTCAGTGAGGTCCACTTTCAATGTAATGAGTGGTGTGATGGAGTGTGATATCACATAGTGAGTATGGTGAATATCATATATCACATAATGAGGTAAGTGAGCCATACCTTGACTATTTATAGTACCTTAGAGACTTAGGCCTCATTTGGCCAGTGGGCCTTGGGTCCAAATCTGATGGTAATCAACATATAAAAATTAATTTAACTAAACAAACAAAAAATAACATTAAAAACTGAAAAAGTATACATGTCATTATTTGGTGAATGGGGCACAAGTGAGGCATAAAAAATGAGAGAGAGGATTTTTATTCGTCAATTAAACCCTTATCTTTTAAATTTTTGTCATACAAGTCTCGTTTTTTTAAGCTACTTGCTTTTTTAGCCTTTATATATAGGTTATAAGTGCCTTAAATCTCGATTATAATAGTAGTCAGATGTTATTTGCTTCGGAAAAAAAATCACTTATTCATAAGTTTGATATGCATGATTAACAGCTTCCGGTTCAAATTAAAAGTTCATTTAAACAAACAATATACCTGTCCTTAATTTCCTTAATTTTATTCAATTTGGTGTTTGTTCTGTTCTGTATTGGGGGGCTTATATATGATTACAACATTTTATGACTGAGTCACAAACTCATCCAAAATTTTCAAAATAAAAAATTACTTGCTTCTTTCTTTTCACTATCAAATTTGGATTGTTGCTTGTTTTGAGCATACATATAATATGCTGATTTATACTATTATGTAGGAGTAATTCATAGTGATTCTAGAAAGTGTTTTTATAATATTAATTTGACCAGATAGCGTGTCTTTGTTTTTCTAAAAATAAATTAAACTTCTTGTGTTACTTATCTAAATCTTCCATATAATATAAAACCCCATTTATTATATGATCCCCCCTCCCTTTTTGGTGCATAAATTTGCTTGATGATATATAAGTAGCTTTTAAAATATCATGTTAAATTTGATGACTAATTGGAGATGTTTAAGAGTTATAAGGCATTATTAGTTTTTTTGGTGAACATATATAAGGCATTATAATTAGTTTACTTGAATATATGAATAATATATATATATATATATATATAATATTAATAATTTAAGAATATTTGTGATCTATCTTATATACCAAATACTTGTTGGACTAACACTCTTTATATGCTAGTTTTCTTCATTATTATTATATAAATAAGATTTAGTTTGAATGATTTTTTTTTATCAGAAAGGGAACTAGTTTGAATGATTCTCCTAGTATATTGTTATTAATCATATATAGTAACAGTTCTAACTAATAAAATATGAGTTAAAATGGATTTAATCCGTTCCTATATTATATAAAAATATGAGGTCGAGCATACTATAAAATAAAATGTTAAAATCCTCTTCAATTTGCTCTGCTTCAACCTAATTAAGGTCGATCGTAAGCATTTTGAAACTATATTTATGCACATACATATATATATATATATATATACAGACAAAATAATCTTCATTACTAGTTAATTGACCTCGATATCGCGGCTGGTACTCTTCTATATAATTTTAACACAAAAAGAAAACCTTAGATTAATTATAATTATTAAAAGAATCACGGTCAATATCTTATGTACACGATCCATATATATAATATATGTCATGATCTGCAGATATTTTCTTCTAGAGCCTGATTTCTTAATATACTATAAATTTTATTTAGGTCATCACGTAGCGTGCATGAGATTAACAATTAGTAATGAAAAATAGATATACTTATCTCTTAATTAATTTAATTGGCAGTCGTGTGTGTGCATAAGCACAATATATTTAATTATAAAACAGAGTTCAAACTTAATTTCAGTATTATATTGTAATGATCTAAACTATTAATTGTTGCTTGTCATGTTAATTTTTTTTTTTTTGGTAAAATCATGTTAAATTTAAAACAATGCCATGATATAACATCTGCTTATATAAATAAATAGTAGTTTATAGCAGCACGCCAGACTAATTACCCTATAATATATTGTCAGATGAACATCATGAGATTGATTAATGATAATGAGTATTGAGTTTAATAGTTTAATAAAATACTAGTACTAAAAATTATATTTAGTTAATGTATAATCAAGATAATGGTTTTCACAAAATATAAACATCGTTTAATACCACAAGCTAACCACCATTTCAAAGACGTAACTCTTAGAAATGAGAAGAGAACCTTCGAACCTAAACTTTACATAAATCTTTAATTAAAAAAAAAGAACAAAAAACTTTACATGGTATATCATGTGGGGTATTATATGTATTAACATTTCACACAGATAATTTTCTTAATTAGTACTTGAAAAATGTTTAAAAGAAAAGGAAAAAGGACCGAAATAGAACTATTTCAAAATAATAATCTAAATGGAAAAATAAAAGATACGATTAGGGCTTGAGTCTACATCAATAATAATATATTAGGTACCACGATGCAATTATCCCTTATATAAAATTAAACCACTAGAGAGAATAAACATAGGTTATTGGACTTCAATATCCCTATTAGGCTCTGCATCTTTGGGCTCTTAAGAATTCAGATTATGGGCTTCGTTGTAATATAACCCTAACTTTTCCGCCCGAAAAATGCCAATTTTCTATATTTGATACCAAACATGGGCCATTTTCCCACTGCAAAGCTTGAATTGAGAATAACTAGACTTGGGTCAATTGTGCTTTCTTGTTGTGTTGGTTAGCTGTGTTCATGTTGAGCAATTAAAAATTTAAAACTAACTTCTCGTACACAATCAATATTATTTGATCGACAAATTATTAGTTGAGATAGTAAGCAATTTTTGACTTCAAAATATAAGAATACAAATTCAATATTCTAAAATCCATTTATTGGAAGGTTATAACTTTTATACTCTCAACTAGAAAGGAATTAATCAGGTGATGTGAATTGGCATTGCACCCTTAAGTTTGTACGGATTGCCATTTTATACTCAACTTTTTTATTTTGATCAAAACACATCCTAAAGTTTTATTTTTGTGCCACTTTGCATCCTCCGTCACGGTAAGACAAACGGCTTTATCACGATGTTCGACGTGGCATGTCACGTGTACCAAAAAGTGACACGTGTCACACCACATGTACCAAAAAGTGACACGTGGCACGCCACATGTACCAAAAAGTGACATGTGTCACGCCACATGTGTCAAAAAAGTGACACGTGGCATGCCTCGTGCACAAAAAGGACACGTGCTACGTGTCATTTTTTGTCTACGTGGCATGCCACGTCGGACGCCGTGACCGATCCGTTTGTCCTACCAGACAGAGGGTGCAAAGTGGCATAAAAATAAAACTTTAGACTGCGTTTTGATCAAAATAAAAAAGTTGGGTGCAAAATGACAGTCTATATAAACTTAAGAGTGTAAAGTGACATTTATGCTGATGTGAATTACCAATAATTAACCTAAAAAAAGGGAAAATCGATATTTCTCCTTAATTCACACTCTTTTATTATATGCATATAGCAACTTGAGTTCTCTTATATCAAATTCCACAACCCTTTATTTTAAGCTAAGAAAGACAAAATAAAGGTTGAGATTTCTTTGTCTCCATAATATAATGCTGCATAGAGACAATGACTTCACTTGGTCCAGTGATTGGTTAGGTGTTAAGTCACCCTTCTTCCCCCCACTACTCTAGCAAAACCCTAGAATTTTATGTCAAAAAATTAAACCCCCCCAAAATAATCAATAAATAAAAGCTCGACAGCAATTGCACAAGAAATTTCATACTTATCAGAATATGGAATGGGATTTTGTACCTTATCAAATATTTTATGTGCCAACTTTCCATTTTCCCCTTTGAAAAAGCATAGTTTGCTAAATTAGATTAAGTTGATGACAAAGATGTAGGCTTTGGTTGCAATTTAAACATAGGCAAGAGGGTCCATGGGTTCTTCATCAATTGGCTAAATACCCCAACTTGATGCTTCTTTCTCCCCTTTGCTGATAAGGACTTGCAACTTCTTTTCCCTCGAGAAAGATGATGGCCAACTCATGTATTTAGATTTAATTAACCACAATTAATTAATTAGTCCACAAATTAGATATTCTTGTCTTCTCTCGAACATAAAATCAAGCTCTGACAAAATAAGATAGAAGACTTTAGCATCTTAATTAAATCCCTTCTCTAGGAACTTAATAACTAGGTTTTGAACTTCTTTGCTGTTGAAAATGATAAAGTAATTATAATTAAATGTATCTTATTAATCTTCTTTGGAATCTTCATGACTGCTTTCGTTGACAAATCCTTTCGGGAAGTCCTAAAGATCTTTGGAGAAGATAATAAGTTAGGTAACCACATACATCCAAGAACAATGATTGTAAAGACCTATAGCAAAGCCGAGGCAAATATAGGTTTTTTTCTTCTTCTTTTTTTTCTTCTTCTTCTTCTTCTTCTTCTTCTTTTGAGCACAACTTAAAATTTCATTTAATCAAAGATCAGGATTACAAACGTGTGGAGGTTGTTCACACCAAACAATATACGCTCCAACTTCACAATCTAATTTTGCTAAGTTGTGAGCAAACATATTTACATTCCTATGAACATGAGTAAAAGAGCAAAAATTAAAAGAAACACCTAACAATCTAATTTGCTCAATCAAGTTGCCCCCCTCCAAAGAACAGAGGCCACACTATTGATCTCTTTAGCCGCCCAAAGAGAGTCACACTGTAAATCACAAGAGTGGAGATCAAAAGATCGAGCAAGAATCAAACCAAATCTTACTGCATAAACTTCTGCAAACAAGAGATTTGGGACATTAATAATTCTTGCAGTGGCAGCTGCCACCACCACACCCTGCCTATCCCTTATCACCGCCTCCAACCCCGCTTCTCCCTTCTCCGAATTGAAAGATGCATCAATGTTAATTCGAAACTGAGCAGTCACCGGCGGTAACCATCTTTGAGTTCTCGTCTCGGGCCTAGCTACTAGTACAAGGCCTCGCTGCCGAACAACCTCAAAATCATTCACCATTCTAGTTGCTGTAAGACATAGAGAATTTGGAGTTTTACAAACCTGCTCATGCAATGATTTATTCCTGTTAAACCAAATCAGCCACAAAATAGTTGCCACTAACTCCAATGATCCTAATTGAGCTGATTTCGCCATTAAAGACCCCCAAAAATCATCACTATCTATCCATCCTTGTAAGGACTCCAAAATCCATGAACAAGATACTTCCCAAACCTTAACACTGAGTGGACAATGGAAGAAAATGTGCAGCAAGGAAGTCTCGGTGTTAGAGCAAACTGGACAAGCATCATCTACAGGTACCCCTCGCTGTTGTAAATTGACTTTTGTTGGCAAAATATTATGCCAAAACCGCCATAGGAAAAATTTGATCTTTGGCTGCATTAAAGCTCCCCATGCTCGACGCCAAAAAGTATTTCTGTTTTCTATAGAAGGAAGCGATTTAGACAACAAAAGTCTTGCAATATGGTAACCTGACTTCACCGTATAATGTCTATTACCAATTTTATGCCAAATGAGAGTATCATGAGAGGGCAAAGTTAGACCTGACAATTCGTGCTTCGTGTCGTGTATCGTGTCGTATAAATGTGCATAATTTAGGAGTATATGGCCAAACACGAACACGACACGAATAACTAATCGTGTCATGGTATTAAAAACGTTTACGATACCTGTTTATTAGTCGTGTACACGACACGAAACGATTAAACACGCTTTTTTTAAGCGTGTAACCAAAAACACGACACGATACGTTTTAACACGAATAAACACAAATTGATTAATTTCCTTCTATGATCCGAAATTAATAAAACAGCTTAAAGCCAAAATTAATAATTTTATTAATAAAATTACAGATATTCTTAGACGAACACAGCTTATAAGGAAAAATTTATAAACTGTAACTTACAATGATTTGTATAAAATATTCATATATAGAATGGCAATCTGACAATGAGCAAAATGACTTACATTGATAAAAAAAAAAACATAAACTAATAACACAATTAAACCAGAAATTAAAATAAAAACACAGTTTCACCTCAGACTAGAAACTCAACTCCCTGCATTAAAAAAAAACAGAGAATAAGAATTAATATTAATACCATTTAAATCATGAAAACTAAGATTCGTAAGTGTAAATTTATGAAATCTACACAAACCTGTAAAAGATAGAAGAATCAGAGCAAACTAAGATTCCAATTTCCACCACCGAAATCCAACAAAGAAAAAGCCCCAAATACTTTTAGACCTTTAAAGACAACAACAAGAACAGGCCGAAGGGAAGAAGAGACGGGAAACTAAGAAGAGGTAGCAGAAGAAAGAAAAGAGTTAGGGATTTACTGTCAAGAATTTTCAATTTAAGGTTTAGGAATTGAAAAGGGGGAACAAAGGGGAAAAACAAGGAAAAGGAAAAGGAGGCGGACTGGTGAAAGAAGGAAAACGATTGGGATTTAGGGTTACTACCCATTTTATAGTAGTTGAAAGTTACTAAAATCTCCCTACAAAATTTATAAAATGACATCATAGGAATGAGTTTTTTAATTATTTACAGGAGGTCACAATGGTAAAGTACTATAAACACATAAACGTGTTATCCGTGTCACACGTCATTTTAGCCGTGTTTTATACGATTATGACACGAAACACGTTTTTCCTTAATCGTGATGACACGATTAAACACGAAACACGTTAAGCCCAAACACATATACGGTAAAACCCGTATCGTTCCGTGTCGTACAAACGTGTCGTGTCAAAAATAGCCAGGTCTAGGCAAAGTAGTCAAGGGAATGCAAAGAACACGATTTACATCCTCATGTTCAAATAACTAATTTAAGAGATCAACATCCCATTGACCATTAAACATCAAAGAATTTACCTTATTTGGTTGGTAGATGGTGCCAGGTTGTGGCTGGGGTCGAAAAGTGGGAGGTTTATTTAACCAATTATCAGACCATATATCACTTGAAGAGCCATCACCAACTCTCCATCGAGATCCCAATTTGATCACCTCCCGACCTACTATTAAACTCCTCCAAATGAATGATGGATTGCTTCCCATAAAAGTTGTCATAAACGTTTTCCTACTAAAATATTTGGCCTTCAAGACCCGAGAACAAAGAGAATTTTCATTGTGTATAATTCCCCAACACTGCTTAGCCAACAGTGCTAAGTTAAAAGCCTCAAAGTCACGAAATTTTAAACCACCATCAAGCTTTAAGATGCATAACTCATCCCAACTGTTTCAATGGATTTTCCTTGTAGATTCATTCCCTCCCCACCAAAATCTAGCAATCATTTGATTCAAGTCTTGCACAAAGGTCTTCGAAAACCTGAAACAGGTTATCAAATAAGTGGGAATGGCTTGTGCAACAGCCTGAATTAACACTGCTCGACCTTTTTCTAGCGTAGGGGCTTTACGACTAGTCCTCCTAATCCCCTATTCCTGCAATAGATAACAATTTGCCATTCCAACTTTTAATTCTCCTCCATAATCTGTCTTTTATCGCCTCCAAGTCAGCTCTCTTTGATTTGCCAATCATAATTGGCATACCAAGATACTTGTTCTTCGCTAGAATTTTCTGCACCCCCAGACTCTGCATAATGCCATTACGAGACGATTCAGGCACAATTTTGCTAAACAAAACATCTGATTTATCAACATTAATCATTTGCCCCGACGCCACTTCAAAAGCTTTCAGAATATCCAAAATAGAATCGCATTCAGCCAAAGTTGCACGTAAGAAAAGTAAACAATAATCCGCAAAAAATAAGTGAGAAACTCTTGGTGCATTCTTGGCTACTGCTACTCCTCTTATTGCTCTCATTCTCTCCGCATTCTGTAATAGACAAGATAGTCCTTCCATACAGAGAAGGAACAAATATGGGGATAAGGGATCCCCTTGTCGGATCCCTTTCATAGGCATAATAGTCTTTGTTTGATCACCATTTATAAAAAACGAATAGGAAACTGATTGAACACAGGACAAAACCAACGAAATCCATTTATCTGAAAACCCAATTTGTCTCATAACAGCCTCCAAAAACGCCCATTCAACCCGGTCATATGCCTTACTTAGATCCAATTTCAATGCCATGTATCCACCTGCCCCAGTGAACTTGTTCTTCAAAAAATGTACTGTCTCAAAAGCAACCATAGCACTGTCATAAATCATTCTGCCAGGAACAAAAGCGCTTTGAGTTGGACCAATAATCTGTGGTAAAATCTCCTTCAAACGATTCGCTAAAGCCTTTGAAATGATTTTAAAAATAACATTACAAAGACTTATAGGCCTAAAATCTTTAACAACTGAAGGATTATCAACTTTCGAGATTAGAACTACATTAGTATGGTTTATATCCAGAAGTGGAGCTCCCAAATTTAGAAAAGCAAGTGCCATATCGCAAACCTTGTCTCCAACTATATGCCAAAAACGTTGAAAGAAAATAGGTGACATAACATCCGGACCCGAAGCTTTGTCAGGGTCCATATCAAACGCTGCCCGCCTGATTTCTTCATTTGTAAAATTTCTGTCCAAAAGTGTGCTCATATCGGATGAGATTCGCCTATCCACAAGCCCCGATACTGCATAAACCCGAGCCATATCTGGAGATGGACTAGTAAAGATGTATTTAAAGTAACCCAAAATCAACTGTTCAATCGATCCCCTATTGCTCTGCCATGTCCCAACCTCATCACGAATCGCCACAATGGAATTCCTCCTCTTTCGAGTCGAAGCAATTGAATGAAAAAATTTCAAGTTACGATCCCCATCCTTTAACTAGGAGACTTTTGACCTTTGGCGCCACATAACCTCCTTTTGGTCATATAAAATATTCAATTCATCCAAACACTCTTGAATAGCTTGACTCCCTGCATGCTGCTGCACATCCGTATAAAGATCCTCAAGCTCGTGCTGTTTACATCAGATTTTAAACCTCACATTACCAAAAATAGTTTTATCCCAAAATTGCAAAGCTCTGCCACACGATGCAATGGCCTACGTAACATCTACAGTTGGGTCTTGACTCCAATTTTGTTTAATCACATCCTCCAAACCCTCATGTTTCAGCCACATATTTTCAAATCGAAACCTTCTTCTTGGAATAGTATCCAATGGATTCTTATACAACACATTGATCAGAATAGGCAAATGATCTGATTTTGAATTTACAAGAACCTAGGCATAAGAATACATAAATCGATCCAACCAATGATCAGTAATAAAGCACCGATCCAATTTCTCAAAAATCATTCCCTCCTTAAATCGCTTAGACCAAGTGAATACATGTCCTTTTGTTGGAAGCTCATCAAAATTACATTCATCCACAGCTTCTCTAAAGCAGGACATCTGACGTTGGGGCCTTAAATTTCCACCAATTTTTTCATCATCTGATAGTATTTCATTAAAATCTCCTGAGCAAAGTCAAGGAAGTTGAGATTGAGAGGCAAGTAATTTTAATAAGTCCTAAGATTCATGACGTTGATTGACCTCAGGCCGGCCATAGAAACCTGTGAATCTCCATCTTTCAGAATCATTACCACCCACGTGAACATCAATATGCAAAGCAGAATAAGACACAACAGAAACTACAGTTTCATTATTCCAAAGCATAGCCAATCCCCCCGATCTACCACTACTACTAACATTAAAACAACAATCATACCTTACTTGACAATGAATCCACTCCATCTCAACAACAGAGCGTTTAGTTTCAGAAAGAAAAACTATACTAGGATTATTATTACAACTTAACAAACTACGAAGAGCAAACACTGCACGAGGCCTACCAAGACCTCGGCAGTTCCAAACTAGTAAATTCATTGTTCTCGGCGGGGATGGTTATCATCCATCCTGGCCGTTGAAGATTTATGACCAGCAGGCTGATCATCCGCATTCCCACCATTAGTCGCATGATTAGGATCCTCAGCAGCTCGATAAATAGCAGGTCCAAAGTCATTAGCTTCTTGGTTTGCCAACATCCCCTCCCTGTCCTTGGAACGTTTATTAGCCCCCACATTGAAAAAATCATAAATAAGAATCCCTGATCCCCGCTTCTGCCCAATTTTGAAGTTTTAATTTTGCCCCAAAACATCAAAGGAGTATTGGTGAGAAACCCTTATTCTTTTCTTCCATTTTCGCTGCCTCCTCCCTAGTTATGGCGAGGTCGCACCAAACACAAAGGGTGAAGCTGGAGAGTAAGATTCTAGCACGTGTGGAATATAATCTGCTGTTTGACGAGCCGCATCATCTTTTTGAAAATTATTAAGGCTTGTTGGATGAAGATTTCCATCAAAATGTGACGGGCCTGGACCCGAAGGCCCAACTCCAGGTATTGTCTGACCCAAACCTGAAGTAGTCTTTCCCAATGGAACAACCTGAAATTCCTCTTCCCTGTATATAGGTGAAGACTTAGTCGACTCCTCCAATTGATGCAAAAAATTAGTTGCCACTTCCTTCTGTTTCCACAAACACTTATGCAAAGCAGTTTGTGAGTCTGCCAAAAGCTTCGTGCTTCTGTTATGATGTGCCGCCTGATTCGGAGGCGGATCAACAACTCCCACCTGTTGTCTATGAGACATATGCTCCATGTTACCCACCCCTCCCTTGTTCTGCGCTAGTGGTGATTCGCCAAATTTGGAGATGATCTCACCGAAAACCTCTGCCTCGTCAACCTCACGCGCCACCCTTTGTCCTCTAAGTAGCATACTGTCAACTTGATTTCGGAGTGCCCTTGAACGACCCAACCTCAAAGCTGTGCTTGTTTGTTGCTGGCGTGAAACACCCCTAACACCTAGGGATGTCAACGGGGTAGGGAATGTGTGGGGGGTGTATTCCTCATCCCCGACCCCGACTTCACAACCCTATCCCCGTCCCCATCCCCGATGGGGAATGAAACAAGTTTCCCATCCCCTATCCCGCGGGGATTTGACGAGGACGGGGAATCCCCGTTCCCCGAGTTTGGTATAAGAAATACTTTATTATTATATCTTTGAAAATATTTTTTTTATCTTATTATTAAATGAAAAATTTTATAAAAATTTAAATAAATACAATATTAATATTAGTAATAACAATAACAATAATTAATTTACCTTTTTTAATTCAATTAGTTTTAATAAATGATTTTCATTATAAGTGTATAGTATTATTAAATACAACATTATAAATAAACATAATAATACATATTAATAATATAAATATCACATGGAAAATTTCTATGTTAAGTTTTAGTGCAATATATATGCCTATATATCTCTAATATATGTGTGTGTGTGCGTGGAAAATTATTATATTAACATATATATTATATGTTAATAATTTAAAAAATATATTTCGGGGACGGATATATTATATTTCGGGAACGAATATATTATATGTTAATAATTTAAAAAATATATTTCGGGGACGGGGCGGGGTGGGGAGGGCATTCCCCATCCCCGTCCCCAACCCCGACGGGGAATGAATTTCATTCCATATCCTCGTCCCCGTCCCCAAATTAGCTCCCCATCCCCTTCCCCATCGGGGCGGGGAATCGGATTCCCCACCGGGGAAGGGGGGAATTGACATCCCTACTAATACCCGCCGCTGCAGCCGAGAGACCTAACTGGGAACGAGAAACAAGACCCATCTGTTGAGGCTTCACATCAGGAATCTCAGCCCTTAGACTATCATCAAACTGTTTTTCGATGTAACCTTGAGTTTTGAGCATTGTTACTCCCACCGGGCCTTCCAAATCCAAGTGAACCAAAAGGCCAGGCTAAAATCTCAATTTGGTACCAAACCTTTTAGGAAAATCCCAACTTAGTATCAAACCTCTAATTTCGGATTATTAGGTACCAAACGTTTGAAAAAGCGTCCAATTAAGTACTTTTTGGGTCTGACAACAGCGTTTGAAATACACTCGCGTTAAGTCTCCGTTAAGTCTATTTTTCCGTTATCCACGTGGCTTTTATGCTAAAATTATCGGTGAAAATACATGTTAGGTCCCTGTATAATGATTAATTGTGCAAATAAGTCCCTGAAGCCAAATTTCAGAAATTTATATAATTTTGGCAAAAATGACACGTTTGGCCCCTAAAAATTTGTTAATTAATAATAAATAGTTTTATTAGATATCTAATGCATAATTAATTTCAAATTATTACTAATTATGACCAAAACTCAATACATAACCGAAAAATCATTAGATATCTGATAAAATTATTAAAATTATTATTATTATTATTATTATTCCTCTTATTTCTCTTTATAAAAAAACACAAATTTCTAAGTTTTTCTATCCCAAAAAGATCAAAAGCCCACTCTTTTCAAGAAAAAATGAAGAACATGAAGAACATTCAATCCCAACAACTTTATTGCTCCTTTACTTTCTACTAACTTTCTTCGCAAAAACCCCCCAAGCCCTCCTCTGCTCGACTGCCCCATGCACATAAGCCCCCTCAAAAGCCTCTGAAAAAGTCATGGCCTCCCACCATCACCACCGTTGCTCCACCTATTCTTGCAGCCATTGCTGCTACCAACCACCACAATTGCAGCCCCAACAATCTGACCCTCTTTTACAAGCCCTTGCCTCTCTCCTACTCCAAAACCAAAACCAACCCCAAACCCAATTTCTGCAGCCCCAACAATCATTGTCTAAATCAAACCTATTTCCTCAAAACATTCTAGGATCAAAACTGGGCGCTATTTTGGAGAGCGGCGATGATGCAACTTTGGAACCTCTGATTTGGTCTTGAAATCTGGAGCGATTTCCCTCACCAGCCTCTGGAATGGAAGAGAGAGGGAGAAGGCATCTTTGTGATTTCCCGTGAGAAGAGGGGGAGGCTCGCCCATTGCCGGCGGATAAACATATGGCGGTGACTGGATGTTTGGTGGTGGTGTTGCTGCTACTGGTGATGGGTGGCTGATGGTTGTTTGCATCAAAGCATGAAGATTGGTTGAGGATTAAATCAAATCAATGAGAAAAAATTTAACGGAAAAAAGGAAGAAAGAATTTTAGAAGGAGGGGACGCCTGGAGAGGAAAATGATGATTGGGGGTTTTTTTTTTTGGCTTAATTCTTAGTTTGATTTTTTGATAGATTTGAAAATGAATAAAGGGATTTTTTTAAAAAAAAAAAGAGTTTTTTTTTTCAATTTTGTTTTTTATGAGTTACTATTAATTTTTTATTTTAATTTTAAAAAGTTAACAGTTTTTATATTTTAAATTAATTAAATTCCATGTGGCTATTATAATGCCACGTGGTTATCTTTTGTCAGAAAGTCAACATGATACGCGCTCAGTGGCGTGTGTCTGTCACCATTTAACGGATCTGTTGAAAAAGTACTTAATTGGACGCTTTTTCAAACGTTTGGTACCTAATAATCCGAAATTAGAGGTTTGGTACTAAGTTGGAATTTTCCTAAAAGGTTTGATACCAAATTGAGATTTTAGCCAAAAGGCCACATACCCTGCAAAAAGCAGGCAGCTTTTCATATTTAATTCGGACATTTATCTCACCTTGTGATGTTGAAAGTGTTGTTGTCTTCTTCAATGGCGCTTGGAGATTGAGAGTCGCTCGAATCCTCAGAAATCTGCCGCAAGTGTCATCCACCTCCAGCACCGGCCCCATTACCTCTCCCACCGACACCCCAATCCTTGTGTTCATCATTAGGATGGGCAGATCAAAGATCCTAATCTAGTATTGACATCTATCAAACTCAAACTCTTCTAGACTATGAATACCATCAAAATCTTTAAGAACTAGCAAAGCTTGATTGAAACACCACGGCTGTGACACTAGAATCCGATCCCTCTCCACCTCGTCTCCAAAGTGAAAGATAAACAGGTTATCCCCTGCTTCCTTGATCATAAAAGCTCCTTCCAACCTCCAAGCCAGCAACATTGTCGTCCACAACCCTTCCACATTCGCCTTCCTCTTGGAGAACAGCCTGCCTATTAAATGAAACCATGCCAATTATCCTTCATTCCCCCCCCCCCCCAACCAATCTTGATCTTCCATAACCACTGTGCCTCATCCCTCTCCTTGAATCGAAAGCTTAGAACACATGTTAGACAACGCGCCCTCCATTCGGAAAAAGAAAGCTTGAAATCGAGAGAAATACAAAATTGGGAGAAGAAAGCCAAAATAGAATGCAGCCCACCATATCCAACTTTCCAATATTTGTACTGGAAGAAGGAAAAAAATTTTTGTTGAACGCAATATAGTAAAAACGATTTTCAAATTCAAAAAAATTGTTGAAACAATCCTTATCCGAATCAAGAGGAGAATCAACAATTTGAATAAAAAAAATCCTTAGGATTCAAATCCAAGGAGGTGAACTTGTATCTAGATAAGAGACAATCCCTACCGGAGAGATTTCGGAGAGAGGAACCGATGAGTATCTAGAGAGAAATCATTATAATTCTGAAGGGCTTAAAAGTTGGATAGCTTTATATGAATAAAAACTTTTAGGACCAATCTATATTTTTTTTTCCAATCGGAATACATACAACTAATTGGAGGAGGGGATGGGAGGGCAATGGTTCGAACCCCTACCTCCTAGGTGAACTTTTTAAGGTTTGGCCATTAGGCCAAGACCTCAAGTTCTATGACCAATCTAATTATAGTTTAGTACAAGGAAGAAATTAATCCTTTGACTAAACTCATCACATATTGCAGATCTTGAACGTCAATACTCAAGGTTGTGGTACCAATGTGGGGTTGGATCAAGTGGTAAGCGGCTTGTTCCAACTTAAGCAGGTCTCAGGTTAGAGACCTTGCGTACGCAGCCACCCCATTGGTAGACTCACCCACCAAACCCAGGTACGCGACCCCGATCGAATCCGAATTAGTCAAGCAAAACTCTAGATACCGGGTGGGAAACCAAAAAAAAGGTTGTGGTAACATTAACATACAACAGCCAGTTAGTTGAGTACCATTAAATTGGGCCCAAGGCCCACTTGTCATTTAAAGCCCAAAATCCCACTAAAGCCCAATGTCTCACTTATATAAGATAAACTTATAAAGTATGGCAAGATGGCATCTTAGAAGCATCGAATCCGGATTAGTCAAGCAAAGTTCTGAATATCGGGTGGGAAATAAAAAAAAAAAACAAAAGGTTGTGGTAACATTAACATACAAAAACCAGTTAGTTGAGCACCATTAAATTGAGCCCAAGACCCACTTGTCAGTTAAAGCCTAGAATCCCACTAAAGCCCAATGTCTCACTTATATAAGATAAACTCATAGAGTATGGGAAAGTATGGCATCTTAGAAGCACATAAGCTCACCATATGCACATTAACTCTCCAACTCTCACCACACGTAACGAGGACCTACTGATTTAACCGTCGGAAAGGTCCTCTCCGATTACCTAGGAGTCTCTTCGGAATTCTTTCATTCTCAAAATTGGATCACGACACATCTTAGTATCAACAAGGTTGAACTAAACACTCATGTATAGCATTATAGACCCATTGCCTAGACTCTTTCCTATCGGGCGAGTACTAGCTAGGTTGGATCGGATCGATGTTTTTATGTGAGAAGAAGTATTATGACTCGAATGTAAGATCTCTATTTTATCAAGGTCTCACTTCACTTTATATCACGAATCAGGTTCAAGCTTTATCAAATGCTTGATACGCTTGGCTCTGATCCATGACTTTGGACAGGTTATCCGAGTCTTATTGATCAGTAGGTCTATTTGAAATTTATACTTTTTCTTTTCTTCTCTCTTTAATTTTTTTTAGTAAGTCTTTGCTTTTTTTATTTTCTTTTTTCTTGGCCATTCATTTTTTACCCAAAAAATTGCTGACAAAGAGTATAACAACACCGATCAAGATGCACAACTTATACTTATTTCGACAGTCAAGATCTTACGACTCCAAAATTTGTATAAAGGAAAGTTGTTTTGTAGTTCGTTTTTGCATCAATTCCTTTCTTGTCCACACATTATATACCATTTAGGCATTTAAGAGAAAAAAAAGATACTAACAGAAAACTTGTTTCTTTTTTCCTTTCCTACTTTATTCTATACATATGTTCACGTTACATCATCATCGACTCGTGGAATCAATTTTTAGATGCACTCCAAGCATTTACATTGATTGTCCATCATTATGATTTTAACCTCCTTACCAATTTAGATAATAGATATAAATGCATAAACAAATAGCCTAACATATCTCTAATAGATAGTTGATATATATATATATCTATAGGTAAAAGTACCCGGGAGATCCCTGTACTATACGAAATGTTGATTTTGGTTCTTGTATTTTTTTTAAAATTTCAATAAAATATATTAAAAAAATATTTAATTTTTATTCCACGTGTCACCTGCCACGTCAGCAAAAAATACGGTGTTAGTACCATGTCAGCATATTTGACGGGTCTGTCACGGCATGCTAACGTGAGAGACCTCGGGTGATAGGTTCTGATAGTAGAGGGACGAATTTGTAGAAAAAAAAAGTACAGGGACCAAAATCAACATTTTGTATAGTACAGGGACCTCCCGGGTACTTTAACCAAAATAAATTTCAATAAAATAAAATATATTAAAAAAATATTTAATTTTTATTTCACGTGTCACCTGCCATGTCAGCAAAAAAGACGGTGTTAGTGCCACGTCAGCATATTTGACGGGTCTGTCACGGCACACTACCATGAGGGACCTCGGGTGATAGGTTCTGATAGTAGAGGGATGAATTTGTAGAAAAAAAAAGTACAGGGACCAAAATCAACATTTCGTATAGTACAGGAACCTCCCGGATACTTTTACCTATATCTATACTATATATAAAAGTACGAATAAGGGGAAACTTTATGTTTTCCGATTGTACCTTTTATTTTAAATATATTTCTAAATTGCCATATAAAAATATATATTTTAATAATAATGTCATACCTTTTTCAAATTTAGTTTTTTATATTTAAAGGCTACCACGTTATATATATTATATATATCAATGTAATATATAATATATCAACGTAATGCATATTAAATTGAATGTAAATAATTATTATCATATATAAAGTAAAATTATGTTTTCTCCTTAAAATTTAATTGGTCTAAAATTGATATATTTAATTGATTTGCTTTTCTCCCTTATATTGTTTTGGGCGATTGACATTGAATTAGCTTTTTTTCATTGTTTTGCCGATTAGCTTGATCTGACTTCCATCTATAAGGTGAACACTCTATTTAATTAAAATAATTAAACAAAATTCCATAATAAAGAGAATGTAAAGAATTGCACCTATGTAAAAAAAACATATATTGCTTCCGATTTGTTTATCAGATGATAATATTATAATTTTTCCAAATTTAACTGGTCTCAAATTGTTATATTTAATTGATTTGCTTTTCTCCTTATTGTTTTGGCGATTGACTTTGAATTTGCTTTTTTCATTGTTTTGCCGATTGGCTTGATCTGATCACTTCCATCTGTCCAAGGCTATTTAACTAAAATAAACAAAATCCATAAGAAAGTGAATGTATACAATTGTACCTATATGTAAAAAAAAGTATGATATACTCCTTTATAAAAGTACGAATAAGGGGAAATTTTATGTTTTTCGATTATACTCATTTTTTCAAATATATTTCTAAATTGCCATTATTAAAATATTTTAATTATGTCATTATTAAAATATAATTTTATGTATTTTTTTTCCGATTGTACTATTTTTTTCAAATATATTTTTAAATTGTCATTATTAAAATATATTTAACTATGCCATTATTAAAATATAATAATAAATTTGTGTACTTTTTTTTTCAAATATATTTCTAAATTCATAATTTTTACAAAATATAATTTTTTTAATTAGAAATTAATTCAGAAAAAGATAGGAAAAGCGATATTAGAAGCTCGAAGCCCTTCAGTCTTTTTGACATTTATTTATATATTTTTTATTAATATTGTGACCCAAAATTGAGGAGAAATTTCTCGGGTCAATTTTTGGCGCCAAGTCTTATTGAAATATCTATATCCATCTAACCAAATCTTACCCACACTGGACTCATTGAAATATCTATATTTATCTAACAAAATCTCAGCCACATTGGATTTAAGGATTTGCTTTACGAGCATCTCAATCCAGTTTCGATTTTAATTAGAAATTAATTCGGAAAAAAAACAATATTAGAAGCGTAAGAAGCCCTTCAATCTTTTTGGCGTTGAGTTATATGTTTTTTATGAATATGGTGGCCGGAAATTGAGGAGAATTTTTTTGTGTCAATTTTTGTAAAATTTTAGCCGAAATCGTGTATAAACCATCACAATTTTTGACTAAAAACGCGTTTCGCGGTCCCTACTCTGTTTTGCATGATTTTTGGCACCAAGTCTCATTGAAATATCTATATCAATCTAACCAAATCTCAACCACATTGAATTTAAGGATTTGTTTTTACAAGCATCTGAATCATGTTTCGATTTAATTAGAAATTAATTCAGAAAAAATAGGAAAAACAATAGTAGAAGCGTGAAAAGCCTTTCAATATTTTTTACGTTGAATTATATATTTTTTATGAGTATCATGGCAAAAAATTTAGGAAAATTCTTTCGGGTAAATTTTTACAAAATTTTAACTGAAATCGTATATTAACCATATCACGGTTTTTGGTAACAAAACAAAATAACAAAATATATATATATATATATTTTAAAGAATATAGATGATATATTTTCAATACACGGAATCAATGAATTAGAATGAAGTAGGTAAGAGTAATACTACTTTCAATATATAGATATAGATAGATAGATGATATATTCTCCTTTTCTTGAAACTGTGCTAATTTAATATCATCCATTGATTTTTTTTTTTTTTATAAAAAAAACATCACAAGTCGTCATCTTAATATAGACGGGTTTCTCCAATTCGAAAAGAATCCAAATCCATTATTCATAACTTAATTTTTTCGATGTGACTTAATATCAACCATTAAATTAATCCTACCAAAATTTAACAACACATAACCTGATTAAAAAGCTTAAATGAGGAAAAAACATTTTCATTATGTAAACCACTTTTTACTAATTTCATTGAACGTCATATATATTATCTATATTAATTATAAAGTCAAAATCTAAGTTTGTCTCACGAGTTGATTCGGAGACAAATTCAGTTTTTAAAAAATTCAAAATAAAATAAAAACTGCCAATCTTAAATAAAAACTACCCATTAGAGGATAAATATAATATTTAAATTTATTTATATTATTTTTAAAAAAACTACATATTGAAAAAAAAAACTGTCATAAACCACTCACATAGTGAGTGCCCTGTGTCTTGTATCTCTAATATGGAATGATTTTATATTATCATACATATATATCCAACACAATAGTTCTGTTCTAGAACATACATAATATGTAATTGATTAATGATTTTGTACCAAAAAAGCTTAAAACAAGAAAGAATTAACACTATAACAAACGATTGGATAATGTCTTAATGACCACAGAGAAGAGTCTTGAAATTTCAAGTCTCAAATCCCATTGTATGTTATAAATTCAACTTTGTTTGTTTCACTTATTTCTTAATTTTTCTAATTTTTTTTTGGTGAAATAATTTTTCTTATTTTAAAATATTAAAAATCATTAAAAGTTACAAACATTGCTTTTCCATGCACATAATGAAAACATTTGAAACTCTTAGAATAAGAATTGTGAGAAAGAAGAGAGCATATGTGGAACTCATCATAATCTCATCACAAGATGTCAAAGGGTCCCCCACTGATTGCGATTTTCTGAGTTTTAGCTTTTTAGCTTTGATTGTGCCTATCAACCTCCGGGCTTTTCCTTCCCCCATCCATCATTTGAAACCTAAAACCTTAAACCCAATAATTTTTTTTCAAAAAAAAAAAATCAAAATTTGCCTATGTTTTATAAAAAAGTAATTATTTGATACATTGGCGGTGTAAATTTTGAATTCCACAAGCGAGTTATGGAGTTGACACATGTCCATTTTTTTAATTAATTAAATTTTAAATATTTCAATCTAATCCCTAAAAGACACATGTCATCCTTCAAGACCCGCTTGTGTAGTCTGTTAAACTCCACCGCCGGTGTATTGTATAATTTGCCTTTATAAAATTGATTGTTTAATATTTTATGAGTAAGATTTTATGTTCGAATCTTATGAATAAAAAAAAAGGACATCGAAAACAATTCGTTTTCAAATCAATGGAGACTGCTGTGACTACCGAATACCGAGTGATTTGTACTAAAAAATTTGCCCATGTCTTCAAAAATCCCGGCCTCTGCTGGTCTCTACATTGCACTGTATGCGCAATACGCACCCATCCTACTAAGCTAACACATCACGTGTGTTTTACTCAATCGCACGTGCCAAAGCCACATCAATTCAAGGAAACAAGGGGGGTGCGCAATGCGCCACTACGGTGCTGAGTGCTGACTGTTTAGATTTAGACAGAGACCTCATCGAGAAAAATTTTTGAAAATTTTCTTTTTAACGATTAACTGATTTTTGTGAAAACTAAAAATTCAAAAATTAAAAATAAAGTAACAAAATATTACGATTATACACCTAATTTCCCCTCCAATTTCTCGTCCTCTTCGTTTTGTCTCTTTCTCTCTCTCTCTCTCTCTACCCTCCTAAGCTTCCAGCTTGGAGGTTCCCATGGAGTCCCCTCTTTCACCCTTCTCTTCTCACTGCTCCTGAAATTTCTTTTTTTTTGGTATTTTCTTTTTTATTTTCCCTCCTAAATATGTTAAAAGTTCGTTGCAACGAGGAGGGAAATGTAAGCAAACGAGTTTTTTGTTCTCTTTGAATTTAGTTGAAGGATTGGGGCTCTAGGGTTTCTGAGAGGAATACCTGAAACAAAAAGAAATTACCGTTTTGTTTTTGTTTTCTGGGTGGTGCTGGTGTTTGTGAAAATGCCGGCACATCGTTCCAAGTCGGAGAGAAGCGACAGCATGGCGAAGCCGCTTCGTCGGGATCCATATGAGGTACTTGGGGTCTCGAAGAACGCAACGGATCAAGAAATTAAGAGCGCGTACAGGAAAATGGCTCTCAAGTATGTTTATTTTTCTTTTTCTGTAAGTTGAGAATTTGAAATGTTTGAGTTCTTTCCTTTCTAAGTGGTTACTGTTGAATAGATCGCGTTCTGTGGTTTCACTAATCTGCGTATAGTTATTATTATGGTTGATTATATATGATGAATTACATAGTATAGCGGGAGAATAGGTATTGAAGAGTAGTTGAGAAAGGCAAATTGCAGCTCTATAAGTAACTGGGGTTTTGTGGTTTGATCTCCTACTAGTGGTAGTCAAGGGAGCCATTGTATTGACAGGAAGTGAGCAGCTATGGAGGGCTTAGCCAATATCAGATTTGTGATGTGGGTATCTGCCAATTATATAAAAGGTTTTTACTAGTTGTCCTATAATTTTGTAGAAGTGTATGTGTGTACAAGTATGGGCAGTGTCAAGCACAAAAGCACTGGCTATATGAAAAATTAGTTAGATATCTGGAAGATTGGTCCAATGACATAAAATTCTAGCCAAGTATCCTGAGAACGAAAGTAGCCCAGCACCTTGGACGGAGTTTATTGAACATGAAAATGAATTATTTCCTTGATGATACTTCTTTTAAGCAAGCATTTATGAGAAACGACAAATGTGATTCAGGATGTACAGCATAGGGCATTGAGTACTTTTACTATAGGTGGACTTGTTTATTATTTTGTTAGTTGTGTATCTCTTGCTATTTAGCAAGTAAATTTCTGGTTGTTCTCGTTCTTTGCTTTATATGGGTGGCTTAGCTATTGTTCATGCTTATATCGTGCTATTTCAGGTACCATCCTGATAAGAATGGAAATGATCCCGTTGCAGCTGATATGTTCAAAGAGGTCACATTTTCCTATAATATCTTGTCTGATCCAGATAAAAGACGCCAGTATGACACAGCTGGTTTTGAGGTGAGATATGCATGTATGCTTTTATTTTCTTAAGTATCTTGAGGCAGATGGTTAGCATTAGTTTTCTCACTGTTAGTTCCATTATGTCGTACATGGAGGGTGTAAAGAATCCAGTTTCCACACTTCCAAGTTCTACTGGTTAACAATCCATTGTGCACTAGCGAACATGATTTTATTTATGGAGCAAAAATTTTTGTTGATCATGATGTTCTTTCCTTTGAATAGGCCGTTGAATCAGATAACCAAGAATTGGAGCTGGATCTTTCAAGTTTGGGGGCTGTGAATACCATGTTTGCTGCACTTTTTAGGTAACTCCTCATATCTTTTATTTCTTAGTGCATTCCATTTTTCTTTTCTGGCCTTTATGAATGCCACGATTCGTATATTCTAAAAAGCTAATTCCTGTAAATAGTAAACTTGGTGTGCCAATTAAGACCACTGTATCTGCAACTGTTTTGGAGGAGGCACTTCATGGTGTGGTAACTATTCGTCCACTTCTATTGGGGCAACCTGTTTCTAGGAAGGTGAGATAATTATATTCCTGTTCTTTGATAGTACTTTTTATTGATTTTATGCACTCACAGAATATTTTTCATCTTTTATAGGTTGAGAAACAATGTGCTCACTTCTACTCTGTCACAATAACAGAAGAGGAAGCAAGAGATGGGTTTGTTTGCCGGGTTCAATCACCTGATAAAAGCAAGTTTAAGGTGGATAATTAACGAGTTAGAAATTTATGGATTCAATATTATCTGCATACGCATCTTTATTTGTGCTTATGTATTGTTTATGTGTTCAATCTATTCGGTTTGCCTGTCATGATAGCTATTTCTGTTTCATCTTTGTGGGATTATTCATAGTCACATGACGCTTGCCCGTTATGATAGTTATTTGGTATAAACTATTTCTTTTTGGGTGGGTAAGATTATGCATTGATACCACCTGTAACATTTCTTTTTGTAATTAAGTGTACCAATGGATCCAAAATTGAACTATGTCCCTCCTGAACCTTTCTCTTAGCAATATGTTTGTGTATGTAAGTAAACAGAACTTTTTCTTAAAGGAATATAGATAGTGAGAGAATGTTACTTTAGTTCTTATCTTAAGATTTTAGAAAGGATCCCTTTATAATAGAAGAAATGATTGAGTAGAGAATCATTCAAGTACTTTCAGAAATTCAAGAGTCCTTAGTCCAACTTACTGAGGATTGATACTGGAAGTTGGTGTTTGATCTCTTGTGTGGTCAATCGATAGTCCCTCAGTCATATCATAAAGAATAGATAAATGAAACTTTGTGATTGTGAGCATTTTTATTGAGGCAAGTGCTTCTTTTTCTTTCTAGATTGATATGTTAGTTAATTATTGATGAAGTTTTATTTTTTGTCAGAAAAAATGTTTTAGTAATTAAATTGTTTTGTGCAGTTATTGTATTTTGATCAAGAAGAGACCAGTGGATTAAGCCTGGCACTGCAGGTAATAAGCTCCCCTTCCTTTACTTTTCTCTCTTTAAAGTTTTTGTTGAGTTATGCATTGAGTTTGTTGCTTAGTAAGATTCTTCAATTAGCTATAACAATCACTTATCCTTATCTCCATGATTAAGGCTCCACTCTGTGTAACATCCAGTCTTTGAGTATCGTGTACGCGCTCTGTATTGTTTGTTTAAGAACAATTTGATGTCATCTTTCACGGAGGATTCAGTTATTCTAGTTGAGAGGTTATATTATCATTTAGGATGCTATTCTATATTTTATGGAATTAAATGTAACTTTCAGGGTATTTTTCATTTTATTAGGGTTTCAGGTTAGATTTGAACACTTACGTTATTTTAGTTTCATTAGGTTTTTTATATTGATTATATTTGTTTTTGAGATATTGATGTTCTTCCTTTTGAGTTCTTCTGGTTTTCTCCTTTATTCTTCTGTTTTTTCGTAAGTATCCTCTGTTCCTTCCTATTCTGTCTCTGTTTTCTGATTCTCCCTCGAAGTTTCTGGTTTCTATCTACCTTCCCTACTTGTCCTACATCATTCTTACATCACAAGATTGTTGTAAAGCAGAGGATTTAGGTTTATCCACCAAAAAGTTTTGTAAAATGCATCTTTATAGCCTTCATGCTAATTAAATCTGCCATTTTATGCCTCGCCTATTGGCTTTTAAAACATTGTGGATGTGGAGGCAGGAGTTGAATTATGGTTAAATCGGCTTGGATTCTGGTCACTAATAGTTTGCAAAACTTAACATTTTTCTTTGGGTTTATATACAATACACCACCGCCAGTGGAGTTTAGCAGACTGCACAAGCAGGTCTTGAAGGGTGACATGTGTCCCCTAGGGACTAGATTGAAATATTAATTAATTCAGAAAATGGACATGTGTCAACTCCACAACCCACTTGTGGAGTCCAAAATTTACACCGCCGGTGTATCAAATAATTATCCTTTTTCTTTTCAGAAAGTTGCAATCCTTTCCATTGTCTTCTCCAATTTTTACTTTTCTTTCTGTCTGTTTTTCTCTTATCATTGTTTGATGCTTTTCATTAGTGATAAAACATCAATATACTTGAAGTTTTTCTGGGAAATGTGTTCAATCTGAATACAGTTATTATTAAGGAGCTTCTGAGTTCTGAAAGAAGGTTTCCTAATCATTATTTCATTTGTCTAGCTTGTGTTACTCTGTACATGATAAAGATGATTTTGTTTCAATGCAGGAGGACAGTGCTAAAACAGGAAAGGTTACATCTGCTGGAATGTATTTTCTTGGCTTCCCTGTCTATCGTTTGGATCAAACAGTTAACTCGGTGAGTTACTATGTTGTTACATATCATGGTGTCTTTCTCATTGAAGTTGATTTTGTCATCATCTTTTATCTGGTTTATGAAATGCCCAACTTCAGGTGGCTGCTGCTAAGGATCCGGATACAGCTTTCTTCAAAAAACTGGATGGATTTCAACCATGTGAAATAACTGAATTAAAACCAGGAACACATGTATTTGCTGTTTATGGTTAGCTCTTTCATTTCTATGCCTGTTGGTTGTCATGTTTTGTTTTAAATTTGCATGGATAAACCTCACTATGCTTTGTATATTCTGGCACATATTTTCTAGGGGACAACTTCTTCAAAAGTGTAAGCTACACAATAGAAGCTGTTTGTGCTGCCCCTTTCACAGAGGAAAAGGAGAATCTTAGAGCTGTGGAAGCTGAGATTTTGTCTAAACGAGTAGAACTTTCAAAGTTTGAGACTGAATACAGAGAGGTATGTAGTTTAAATATCTAGTGTATTAAACCCTTTTTCTTGTTGATATTCACATGGTGTGTTGGCAGGTCCTGGCACAGTTTACAGAGATGACAAGCAGATACACGAAGGAAATGCAAGAGGTGAGATTAAATCCTGAAAATAATGTATCTAAGCTCCACTAGATTCAACTTTATAAGGAAATGGATAACTTTCTCACACATTCTATATGTTGGTTTTTGCAGATTGATGAGCTTCTCAAACAAAGGAATGAGATTCATGCTTCTTACACAACTGCGCCACCAATTAAACGAAGTTCAAGTAGGAACAGGAGTAAGGGCACCCCCAAGGAGGTCAAAGATGATGGCGAAGTGAGAGAGAGGAAACATCCAATGAGGGACAGAACCAAGAAGAAGAAATGGTATAATATCCACTTAAAAGTTGACAAGAGAAAGCCATGCTGAATAGGTAAAGTATTATTTCATATTGATTTGTAGGTAGCTTCCTGCCATATGGGATGAACCGTAATGATTTGGCTCAAACAATGTCAATTCCTTGTATCAGGTTATATATAAAGTCAGCAATTTTCGAGTCTATGATCATCTATTTCTGCATCCATAATTTATTTCAGTGGTTCAACATCTGTGCCGGCAAGTATGATGAGTCTGCACTGGAATACGTTGATCATTGAATGAAGAAGCTGGTTAAGATTGAATTTAACCATTTTTCTCGGCATGTCAAGGAAGGATTACAGCAACTTATAGTTATTGTAAAATTCTTTCTTTTTCTTTTTCCTTTGTCCTACCCTTTTTGCCTGGGTCTTATCTTGTTATTTCCCACCTGTTGTATTCTTAAGAAGAATACTTGTAAATTGCATAAAATTAATTCTAAAGATCCTCATTTTATCAACTCTTCGGATGTGTTGTATTTTTTGGATTAAAAAGAATGGCAATCTTTCATCACCTCCTAGGCCTAATGTCTTTCCTTATTGCCTTTGGGACTGCCAAGTCAAATTCATGCAGTGGTTTACTACTTTATTCAGGATTTGTTCCTGAAGAATGCGAAAACGTTAATGATATGCGAAAACGTTAATGATAGAATGTCGAACTCTTAATGATAGAATGTTAATGATAGAATGTCGAACTCTTCATTGCGATGATCAATAATTAAGGTCGTCTTAACAACCTAGAAAAGCTTGCCTTGTTGCTTATTCCCGAACATTGAGATTCTCTAATTTGATTTTCAGTTTTAACAAGTTAAGAGACATGATTTTTTTTTTGGTAAAATTGGATATTATACATTGAATGGCCATATTAAGGCTTGTTTCAATAAAAGCACCAAAAAAAAAAAAAGTTTACTTCACAATTCCTTTACAACAACAAAGTTTTAGGATTCAAACACAACCCGCCGACTATAATTTGGGTGATCAAGTTTGAACAATGTTGAATTGATCGCATTTGCGTCTTACTTCCCCATATTTACCTCCCTTAACCTTATAAACGCTCAACTTCTCTATGGAACGAGCGAAGGCATCGAAAAATGCTGTCTGGTTTGCGGCAAACAGATCCACAAATGGCCTGGTGTTGTTGTCTGTCATCATTGCCTGATCCGACATCAACAACCCTAATCCCCTCTGCAAATTCTTGAAATACATGTTATCGAATTTCCCTGGCGTGAACACGTCGTTAAAAGCCGACATTTCTGGAGATTTGGTGTAATTCTCACAGAGTTTTCTCAACCCTTGTGCGTAAACAGGGTTCAAAGTTGGATCAACTTCGGAAGTCTTGCTGTAATTGAATATTCGATCGGCAAATTCTTTGCAATGGGAGAAACCGATCGTGTGGGCACCGGTAAGAGCAACCATTTCTTCCACCGAAAACCCTTTTTCAGAAAACAGAGAAATTATTTCACTCATTGGGAATGTAACTTTCGGAAGGTTTTTGTCGACAATGGAGGGATCGGAAACTTTGCTGTCTTTTCTCCCCAATTTGACATTATAAAAGGGACCTCCGACCATGACAACGAGGTCTCTGGCTGCTTCCGCGAGAATGTCGGAGCAGGAAACGACACCGGGGCATTGAAGCTCGAGCGCCGTCTTGGCGCGAACGACGAGGTCGAAGGCGTCTCCGGCGAGGTTGAGGTTTCTTTCGGCGGAGAGCTCCGACTTGTTGAAGGCGTTGGAGGCAATGAGGACGGAGGCGTCGCAGCCGTTAACGAAGCAGTCGTGGAAATAGACACGGAGGATGGCGGCGGCGGTTGTGGGGGCGCTCGTTTGCTTCTCGGTAACGATTTGTCGCATTATGTTGTGAAACTCAGGGCATGTTTGGTTGTAATAATCGGGGGAGAGCCGAGATCGAGATTGTGCGGAGGGAAATAGGGAGATCAAGAAAGAAAACAGGATGGCAAGGAAAAGAGAATTAGAAACATTGGCCATGCTGTTTGTTTTATTAATTTGGATGAGAAATTTAACGTTTAAACAATGAAATTTGTGTTCAATTCATGGAACAAAAATGTGAAGCTGGGAATTCAATTAGGAGAAGATGGGGTTACATATTTATTGTATTTGCATGAGTGTATTTTGGGTTGGGAATTGCATGCCAAACAATTGCCAATGCGATTGGACTAACGAAAGACCAACGAGCGGTGACCAGGGGACTCAGGAACCGAGTTTTTCTCCTCAATCCATGGAAACAAATTAACAATTTTTTAATGCGCAAGCCATCAAAAATAGTACTATCTATATGTGTTAAAAATAAAAATAAGGGCTCTTATCAGAAAATTTGTTTGTTTGTTTTTTTTTTTTAAACCGACCGGAAGTACTTCTACCGGTAAGAATTACACTAAAACCAATTTGAAATATATGAGAGAGATGAAAAGAAAGTGAACAAGTTGATTACCAACTTTTCAATACATGTTTTACTACCAATTTTATGATTTATGTTACTAATTTATGATTTTGCCAAAGGTTAGCATATTCTTTGGCCTTTGGACGTGAAATTGATATACTTCATTCTAATCAAATTTATCTGCTCATTCCTTCCAAAGGTAAATATTGTAATTGTGAATTTAATAATGTCATACCTATCTAACATAAAGGCAATTTGCTGATATTTACTAAGTATTAAATTAAGAATATTTAATTGAACTTGCAGAAATCGTTTGACTCAGGGAACTTGGATAGTTGGGTGCCATTCTTTTTTAAAATTATACACACATATTATACGAAGTTTCTTTGCATCTTTGTAATAGAAGATAATTCATGGCGGAAACCCACAAAGGCCAAAGCTATATATTCAACTTGTGTTCTTTGCTGATGGCAGTCATGTTTGGTTATTCTACATCTGTCCAGTTAAATGACCCTGGTATATTTTTTTTTTGGTTGAAAGGGTGCAATAGAATAAATTAAGATTCAATGTTTACAAGTCTTGGGAAGGAAATTCCCAAACAGTCAGCTAGTACAAAGTCATACACAAAATCAGGCATTACATCAAAGACAACAAATTGGTCCTCAAGCATCCTTCCCCTGTTAGCCAAAGCATCGGCAACCCTATTTCCTTCTCTAAAACAGTGTGATATCTTCACATCATGGAAACTTAGCATAAGTGACCTGCAATCAGAGATGATATTTGTAGACACCCATTTTTGTCTTAGGACCATAAATTGAATCAATTTACTTCTTAATCAACCATTCGCACGCTCGAGGGAATTTTGTTCATTTTTGCATATATGGGGGCATTTTGGTCATTTTTGCACATCTAGGGGCATTTTGGTCTTTTTTCACATATCCAGGGGCATTTTGGTCATTTTTGCATATCCAGGGGCATTTTGGTCATCTTTACACATTCTGGGGCAGTTTGGTTATTTTTGCATACTCTAGGTTCTCCTTGGTCATCTTAATTTTGCTTTTAGTTTAGATTAGCTAGACAAGCTATGAATTTTCTAGAGTCTAAGTTCGTTTAGTACCATTGTTTTTAATCAGTATATTTCTTAATCTGCAATTCAGGGTTAGATAAATCAATCCAATTCATGTGTCATTTGCATTCAAACATACTTACTTTTTACCTTTAGTTATAGGGCTTGTATGAGTTTTTAGTTAAATAGTAATTAGCAATTTAGGTTAAGTTTACTTTTTGACATAATTGAAGGAGAATGGCAATTTTATTTCATTAGGCATACTTTAAATACATAGTACATTAGAGCATT
>AWUE01024422.1:0-12734 GCA_001974825.2 Corchorus olitorius
CGGTATAGAAATCCCAACTAGCAATAGATTTAATAATCCTAAATTAATAAGTTGGCCAGCAAATCAATTAGAAATCATAAAAACATAAAGATAAATCTGAAATCATAAAATACCAAAATAAATAATCAGATTAAGAACATAAATCTCACAAATCAACATAAAAGTCTAAGCACGGAATTGGAGAGAAAAACTTATCTCATATTGATGAAAACCAGGAACAAGAAAAGTAGAAGAGAGAAGAATAAAGATTGTAGATTTGTGTACAAAGGCTCCCTTTATATAGGGCTAAAACCTAATCCTAAAATAATTAGGAAATAAATAAATAATTAATAAATATATTTAAAATCCTAAAAAGACTAGGAAAATAACTAAGCTAGGCCCTAGATTTAGTTTAAGAGTTGTGGGATCATGAGATTTTGGAGATAAAACCCACTTAAAGTAGGAAAACTAATTCAAAAATCGCAACTTCCGCAACTCACCCGCCCCCGGGTAGGGGGTACCCGGGGCCGGGTGTCCTCAGGTCTCAAGAAAAGGATTCTGACACGTTCCTGAGGGTACCCGAGGCCGGGTAGGGGGGTACCCGGGGCCGGGTAGCCTCAGAACTTGATTTTCAAGCTTTTTCCTCTTTTTCGCTTCACAAATGCGTCTAACTTCCGAGAGCAAACTTCAAGACTCGATCTTCGGATTTTCTCCAATTTCTTCACAAAACCGCTTGATTTATCTAATTCCATAATCATTATCTCCAAAAGTACCTATAAGACAAAAACAAAGCAATTAAGTACTAATTCAAAGGATAGGCACTTGAAAATCATCAAATTAAGCATAAAGAATTAAGGTAAATAAGTGGCTATCAGTTTCAGTAAAATATTTATGATAAAAAAAAAGGTATATCAAATACACTTAGGTATAGATGAGATAAATTCCACTTTTTATCCTTACCTTGTAGGACTTGAAATCAGTCTTAGCTCTTCTTTCCCTTTAATACATCCCCGCAAGATGGTGGATCCATCAGAGACACCCATCTTAGATAGCAAATAGTGAAATCTAGGGCTGGCTAACGGTTTTGTAAGAGCGTCGGCTAGTTGATATTCTGTAGAAACATGTTGCACTTGTAACTTCCCTTGATTAACCTTTTCTCGGACAAAAAAATAGTTTATGGCCAAGTGTTTCATCTGTGTATGAAACACAAGATTAACACAAGTATAAGTGGCACTTAGATTATCACATAGAACCTTTGGTGCAACTCGCAGGGAGAACTTAAGCTCTTTTAAGATTGATTCATTCCATACTACCTCTGAAACAATGGCTGCAATCGCCCTGTATTTTGCTTATGTTGATGATCTAACTATTGACTTTTGCTTTTTAGAACACCATGAAATAGGTGTTTCACTAAGATAGATTATATAGGCTGAAGTGGAGGTGCGATCATCAGGGTTTCCATCCCAATCATTATAAATGACAAGGTAATGAAATTCTTTTCATGTAGAGAATTGTTTATATAATCATATGTAGAGAACTGTTTATAATCATTGCTTATAAAGATAGATAGATATATACACACATATACAAATATATATATATATATATATATATAAAGTAAAAGAATATGTTCTTTCTTTTTTGCCAGTAAGAAGTTCATTATTAGAGTTTAATTGAAGTCATTTATCAGGATCTATCAGGTGTCATGATTCTAGATGTGTCTTCCATTGCATCCCACAGTTTAGCACTTATCTCTCAGTCCACCAAGTTTGTTCCTGATATCAATTGTATAAATCCGAACCCACCTAGGTGAACAATTAATATCAGAGCGAAACCAGGTAGGCTAAGAGCTAACAGCTTGTTTGGCATCGTTTACGTTTTCCGTTTTCTGTTGCTAATTTATTGTTTTTGGAAACAAAACAGTGAAAACGTATTTTTTAGGCTGTTTCCGTTTCCGAAAATTTTGAAAACAGAAGCAGTGTTTTGGAAAAAAGTGGAAGCAAGAATTTTGTGTTTTCATGTTTTTCCAAAACACAAAAGCACATTGATGAACAGTAACTCACATGCTTTTTGACTTTTTTTGTTTTGATTTTTTTATTTAAAAACATACAACCAAATTGTATATCCAAACATGTTTTTGTTTTAAAAAAATTAACAATGCAACAAAAAAAAAAACGAAACAAAAACAAAAAATAGAAAAATGAAAATGGCGCCAGACTACCCCTAAGTAATTCATTGTGGAAATGTTGTTGGACACATACCGAATATGTATTTCTGTTACTCTGTGAATAGTGACATCAATTTTCACTAACTGTCCGATTCTCAGTAGTTGGTCACCAAGAATGAATATTGAATGTTCATACACCTCTGATGATGTGCCTCATAGTGATGTGGTATGCAACTCCAATTCCCACTATAATTCATTAAATAATCTTTGTAACTCATGAATAAATCCACAAACAAACCTGCAACGAATAGAAATGCATAAAGGGAAGGTTTTATTGTAAAGTTGAATTCCTTTACTACATTTCCTAGTCTTGAATCAATAGGTCTCATGAACTCGATTATAATAAATCTTAGATATTTATTCAATCTATTTCTATCTTAAAAATCTGGACAGAAAGCATCTTTTGCATTATTAGAAGAAAAAAATCTGGACAGAAAGCATCGTGTTTAAATTAAAAGAAAATTAAAATAATAATTGAAATTAATTATAAGTAGAGCTGTCAAAACCTGATCCAAACTCGATAACTTACTCAACCCGACCGCACCCGATTTTACTTGAGAAAGTAAACGACCCGAACCGTCCTATCAGACCCGACAAACCTGTAACCCGAATGACCCGAGAAGTTAACCCGGATGACCCAATAATATTATAAACTAAAATTATATTTTATTCGATAAAATCCACATTGTTATAATTTTAACCATTCTAAATTATCATTTATCCAATAAAATTTATATTATTATTATAATTTTACCTATTATGATTAAATTTGCTAAACTTCATTATATGAACAATTATTATATCAATAAATACTAAATCAGTTATATGAATAATTTATGATCAATTGTTAATTAGTAATTTGTTTTTTTACATAATGATTAAATAATAATTAATAATTAGTTATTTCTTGACAATATTTCTATTAGGAAAGAACATAAATTTAGATATTATATAACCAATATTTATTTGAACACATACCCCCACTTCATAATTAATTATGTATTTAATATTCAAAATTAATATATAAAGGGACACATGTCAACTCTTTAACCCCGTATATGCAGTTTGCTAAACTTCACCGATAGTGGATTGTAAAATAAATCAAACAAGCAGGGCAGCCTGCGCTTGCGCTGCAGTCATCTTCTTATTAGGGCTGTATTTTTTGTAGTTGTTTAAGTCGGTTAGTAAGAAGATATTGCATTGTATGTAAGTTAATCAGTTAGGAGAAATTCATACATTGAAACAAATAATTCACATATATAAAGCAAAACACATGACCTCTCTTTCATTCTAAAAGTGCATTACCTAAATTCTACTCCATCTCTAGGTAATTCATCAAAATAAAACTAATATTCTACTCCTCCATCTTTAGATAATTCATCAAAATAAAGCTAATATTAATTGTTGCTTGAAATGTATGTTGATTATCTAAAAAAATATAGTATGTTGCGGTCATTTTTTTAATCTTGATTGCAGTTGTTAAATTAATGAACTCGGGTAGGTGGAAGAATTTGGCTTCTGCATAAGAAAGGTCTAATTTTTTGTAGTCAAGGAGCATGTATAGTTGTCATATGAAAATGACTAAAGTCTCAAATAAGGGCTTCAACTTTTTAAATAAGCTCAAATAAAGGCCCCAAAACACAATTTCAACAAATTAAATTACATATTTAGTTAATTATGACATATTGTGCAAGATGTTAGTTAATACTAGTGTGTGAGATGTATATAAATTAAAAAGCACGGAAAATGTTATATCATACTACGTTTATTGAATTTATTTGGATTAATATGTTTTGATTTTTAATTAATATAATAACATCATTTTTCTATCAAAATTTATGTGCACGAATGACAAACATTGGTTTTCATATATTTAAGGAGAACCTAATTTGTAAAAATTTACTTAGTATGTCTTCTAATTTGTTGAAATTGTGTTTTGGGGGCCCTTATTTGAGCTTATTATGAAAGTTCGGGCTCTAAATTGAGATTACAACCTAGAAAAATTGAATTATTGGAGAGCATTTGCAGGAGCATATGCAATTTATACAATGCATCACAAAATGATTGTACTTAGCATTGGCTAACTGTGCTTTTGGAAATGTGGAAATATATTAAATATAAGCAACTAATGAAAACCTCAATAAAAAGGAAGTCGAATGATAAATTAAAAAAAACTTTTTGTAAAATAAAAGAGGAATAAAAAAATGTTAATTTTAAGTATCAAATAATATAATCAACAAATAAATCCAGATTTACCTCAAAATGTTGTGTTGAGAAGTGAAAGCTCCCCACTTTAGGTTATGCCATCCTAAGGCGCTGCTAAATTAACTGGAAAGATCTTATCAATGTCCACCTGGAAATTTTAGGAAACAGAATGGAGTCCATGTGAAACCAATTTAGAGAAATGTCAGGGAAGAAGAAACCCACCCAAATAGAAATGAAGACGAACTGAAAACAGAACTAGAATGTCAATAGTTTACCCATGAATGAAACATTATTGCAGATACATTTATAGCACCAATCCTTTGGAATTCCGACAGAGGAGTTGAACCGGTAAATTCTAATATCCACACACAATTAATATGTGATTAAAACACGCTTAATCATAAATATAAAAATAGTAAATGACAAAAAGGGCAGCATGAAAAGTAATGGAGGAAATTCATCGAGGGCCTTTTTAGTCACCCGAAAAGTGAGAAAAGACCAAAAAAGCCAAAAGGACCACATTAATCCTCAATTTGGCCTTTAAGTAATTTCCATAGTCACTAAAAATAATATATAGTATATATAAGAAAGATATTAAATAAATTTAAGAATTAAGCATTAAAAATTCAAGGCTGACCCAATTGATCCAAGCCCTGAACCCGAAAAACCCAAAACCCGAAAAACCCAAACCCGAGGGAAAAACCCGAACCTGCCTGACCCTAGACCCAGCATATACGAGACCTTTCATGACTTGAACCTAGATGAGCTGAGATCCAAATGACCCGGGATAATCACCTAACTAATTTGACCTGGACCCAGATGACCCGAAACCTGTCCATCCCGCCCGATTGACTCCTCTAATTTTTTTTTTGGGCGTCAACTTCTCTAACTTTATAAGTCGAAGGAAATAATTGCATGTTACTCTTCCTATTATTTTTAAAAACTTTAAATTCTTGTTATACACTCCAATACATTAAACTACCAATACACACACCAAAAATAGAAAAAATTCAATCACAATAATTAAATTTTAAATAAATTTAGCCCCATTTAAAAGCTTTAATTTTTTTTTGGTGAAAACTGAAAGATGAAAATTAATTTAGGCTATAGCTTCAAGGGAAAGCAAACCCTCTAACATCAATATCTAGGACCATGAGAACCAATTCCAGAGGCAATCGGGAAAAGCTTTAATTTAATTTAAGGGCAAAACATGAAATTGAAGACTTAAATTATAGGATTTTAAGGGAAATAAAACGAATTTCATCAAATTTAGCCCCAACTAAGTAATTTAATTTAATTTAGGGGTAATTTATGAAATTGAAGATTGATATTACAGGGTTTTTGAAAAAAAATCAATGAATTAATAGGGTTATAGTAATAGTTTCTAAAATTAAAAATAAATTAAAAACAAGTTTTTAGCCCAAATAAAATATATTATATATAGGGTAAGTCTTATAGTTTAATTTTATTATCAATAGGGTTTTGGTTTCTAAAATGAAAAAAACAAATTAAAAACAAGGTTTAGTACCAAATAAAATATATTTTTATTATTTATAGGTTTTAGTCTTACAATTTGAAACATTAAGTATTATAAGGTTTTTGTTTCTAAAGTTAAATACAAACTAAAAAGAAGATTTAGCCTAAATAAAATATTATTTTTGTAGGGTATAAAAATTAATTTCGAAATGAAAGAAACAAAAACAAAACAAAATACACAAAAGCACGTCACGCGAGAATCTATACTATATATAAAAATACGAGTTTTGTAAAACTTTTGAATAGTCTATTATACCCTTATTAAACTTTTGAATCGCCTATTATACCCTTATTTTTTGAATATATTTCTTAAATGTCATTATTTAAATTTTTATAGTTTTAGTCAACTAAAAACACTATTTTTATTTAATTAAATCTAATATCCTTATAACTATTTTATTTTTACCATTTTACTATTTTACTTTTATAGATTTACTCAACTAAAAAATCTGTTTTTATTTAATTAAATCTAATATCCTTATACCTATTTTTATTTTTAAGATATTACTAATTTAATTAAAAAGTTTAGATATATTAGAATTTTAAAATATATTTCTTAAATGACATTGTTTAAATTTTACAGTTTTTGTTAGAAATAAACTTTTACAGTTATTCTGCTAAAAAGTCTATCTTTATTTAATTAAATTTAATATTTTTATAAATATTTTATTTTTACCATTTTAATTTTAAAAAATTGGAGACTTTTTGATAGTCTTGGACCCATTTCAATTTTATAATATAAACTAATAAAAGTATTATTATCAAGTTTAAAAGTTAAAATAAGTTGCCCAATCATTAATTATTCATTTTTTAAAAAATAATTAAGTTAAAATTTAGTAAAAATTTAATTATTGTGATTGATCTTTTTCTATTTTTAGAGTGTTTGTTGATAGTTTAATGTATTGGAGTGTATGACAAGAATTTGAAGTTTTTTTTTTTAAAAAGAGTAACATGCAATTATTTCCTTTGACTTATAAGCTTAGAGGAGTCAATTGGGTGGGTTGAACGGATTTCGGATTCGGGTCATCAGGGTTTAGCTCAAATGAATCAGGTAATTTTCTTGGGTCATTCGGATTTCGGATCATCTAGGTTCAGGTCATTCGGCTTTCAGGTCTTGGGTCAGGCGGGTTCGAGGTTTTGGCCTCAGGTCATTTGGGTTTTGGGTTCATTTGGGTTTTGGGTTTTTCGGCTCTATGACTCTGATCAATTGGGTTAGTCTTGAATTTTGTAATATTTAATTGTTAAATTTATTTAATATTTTTATTATTCGATTTATTTTACAATCGACTACTGATGAAGTTTAGCAAACTGCATATACGAGGTTAAAGAGTTGACATGTGTCCCTTTATATATTAATTTTGAATATTAAATACATAATTAATTATGAAGTGGGAGTATATGTTCAAATAAATATTGGTTATATGATATCCAAATTTATGTTTGTTCATTACATCAATTAAAATTACAAATTAATTAATAATATAAGTATCCATAAAAATGAAAATAAAATTACAACCCTTACCAGTGAGATTATTAGTACGGTAGTAAAATCTAATAGAAAAAATTGTCAAGAAATTACTTATTAATTATTATTATTTATTCATTATGTAAAAAAAACAAATTTTATAAATTTATCATAAATTATTCCTAGAACTGATTTAATACTTATATTCATATAATGAAATTTAGCAAATTTAATAAAATTATAACAATAATATAAATTTTATTGAATAAATGACAATTTAGAATGGTTAAAATTATAACAATTTGGATTTTATTGAATAAAACATAATTTAAGTTTATAATATTTTTGAGTCATTCGGGTTATGGGTTTGTCGGGTGATATGCTCCCATAGACCATCGTACAGATAAATGATAAAATAATCAAAAGATAATAAATTTTTTTTTGAAGAATCAAAAGATAATAATTATTCCGTTTTATTCGTAACAAAAAGCTATAGATTCCTTAGCTTTTACGGCAATTTTCGACACATGCTTTCATTTATTCCATGCTCTTAATTTATTATTTATCAATTGAGCCGCCAAATTTATCAACATGACAATCACATCCCTCCAATATTGATTATTTTTTTTTGATACCCAATTTTGATTACTTAGTCCTGCCTTCGGCCTTTGAATATGATTAAAATTATGGATTACCAAAAAAAAATAGTATACTCCCTCCGTCCCATATTATCTGTCCATTTTGGTCAAACTAATCTTATCTTTGACCTTTAATTATAGAAAAAATATATACAATCAAATTCTTAAAAAATATGTTTTGAAAAGATTAAGACTTAATTTTAATCAAAATATAATTTTTTAAATTTTAATTTTATATAGTTTTTTTATAATTAAAGGTCAAAGTTAGATTATTTTGATCCAAAAGGGACAGATAATATGGGATGGAGGGAGTATTATATTAGAATCTATACTATATTAAAAAGTACATACTCTTGTAAAACTTTTGAATCGCTCATTATACCCTTATTTTTTGAATATATTTCTTAAATGCCATTGTTTAGACTTTTATAGTTTTACTCAACTAAAAACTCTATCTTTATTTAATTAAATATAATATCCTCATAACTAGGGGTGCTTATCGGTCGGGGCGGTCGGTTAAAATTGACCAAATCCCTAAAACCACCGACAACCGACTGAGGGGATTTTAGCCCCGACAACCGACCGTGAAGGGAACATAAACGCCAGCAACCGACCGCCGTTGGTGCGGTCAGTTATGGCGGTTATGGCGGTTATGGCGGTTATGGCGGTTATGTCGGTTTTTCAATTACAATTACAATACATGGTTTAAATGCAAAAAAATAAACTTCATTAGAAATGTAAATATATGTTTAATTTAAGCTTTACATTGACTTGAGCTTCAAATTGGACAGCTTTAGAAATTACAAATGCAAATTTGAAGCAAATGGCAAAAATCATAATTAAGTCAGTCACCAAGCCAAGTGTGTAAGTAACCAACTAACACACACACACTGGCAGTAAAACTTAAACTTGAACTTAGTTTTAACCTGCAAAAAGGTTAGCATACTGCATATACAAAAAGCTCCACTAATTACTAAACAAAAACTAAAGGAGCACTAGCCACTAGCAAGCATCAACATCAATGCATCACAATCCATTTTCACCTCCTATCTATGCACTTGCACATATGCATTAACCTATTCACTTGCACATATGCACTAAATATACTATGGACAAAAAAGAATTATAGAGCAGCGAGATGCATCATCAGAGATCCCTCGAGCACTCTTGCAGCACCAGCAGCACCAGCAGCATCAAGCCATCAACAAAAAATCAACCTTTACTTTAACTTTAGTCTTTAATCTTATAAATAAGAAGGTCAAAACAGAAACAAATGCATCAGACATGAGTAATGATTAGAAAGCATAATCAAAAACAGAATCAAAACAGAAAGTAAAGAAAAGTAGTATCAAAACAGTATATTCAAAACAGAAAGTAAAGAAAGCAGCATTGCAACAGAGTTATAGCATGAAATAATAAAACTTGAAAATAAAGAGAAATGCAATTAGCAGAGGGCCATATTATATACCATATTTACCTACTCCCAATCCAATCTCATTCTCAGAATCTCAGTTGTCAATATTAGTATCCAGATAGACCTTGTGAAGCTCTATTCAAAAGTCATAACAGAAAATTCCATTTAGCAGTTAATCTATTCAATAAAAAAACAAGCAAATAATCATGTGAATGAAAATAAACTTTTCAGTCTTACCTAAAACCAACTTATCCAACTCTTCTTGCTCATCAGTGTCTGCCATTGGGTCAAATGCAGCGGACCCTTTCAGCCAATCTTGAGCACATATGAGAGCTTGAACAAGCTTAGAAGTCATGCTACTTCTATACACATCAAGCACTCTTCCACCAGTGCAGAAAGCTGATTCAGAAGCTACAGTCGACACTGGGATAGCCAAAAGATCTCTCGCAAGGCATGACAGTGCAGGGACCTTGGGCTATTCAATCTCCACCAGAGAAGCACATCAAATGGAGCCCCTTGCTGCATCTTTTCTTTCTCCTCTTGCAGATAAATCTCTAACTCAGATTTCTGCTGTTGTTGCAAACCAGACTCATTTTGATGCTTGATGGACTGTGTCATTGCATCACCACTGTCATCTTCATCCAAGCCATCACCCACATTGGCTTGAGAACTCATCTTGGGTGCACTGCCTTTATTAGAAGAAGGGTTGCATGCTCTCCTATAGTCTTCAAATAAATCCAACAATGCTTCAATTATAGAAGCCAGTAGAGGAACGACTTCATCAGCCTTGTACATCTTCCCAATGCAGAATTCCACAAATGTCATCTTCTTTCTTGGATCCATAACAGCAGCAACATATACCAACATGTTGGTCTTGTCAACTTGGCCCCAATATTTTATGTATTTCTCCTTCATCTTGGTTGCAATCAGCCTCATCTCCACACTTGTCTGGTTTTACATTTGTGTCAAAGCAGTAGACACAGTGAAGATCTCATCAAGCAGAGAACTGCTTGTCACAGTTGTAGAGGCTGACACTTTCACAGTCAATTGGTAGAATTTCCTTAAAAATACACACAATGACCTTGCAGCTTCCCAATCTTCCTTAGTAGGCAACCCAACATTCCTAAGTTCATGTCTAAAATTATGATCCACATCTGGAAATTGCTCAAATGCTCTCTCATACTTGCAAGCACGCTCTAACATCTTATATGTAGAATTCCACCTTGTGGAAACATCTAAACACATGCCTGCACTAGTATCGATACTTTCAGCAGCAGCACAATCCATAAACTTAGCCAACCTAGTATTTGAGGCTCTCACAAACTTCACAGAGTCCCTAATTCTAACCACATGGGTATTATACTCTTTGAATCCATCCCCAACAATCAAATTGAGAATGTGTGCAACACATCTCATATGCAAATATTTTCCTTCAACTATTGCACTTTTCCTACTTAGAAACACTTTCCTTAAGTGACTAACTGCCACATCATTGTTTGTAGCATTGTCAACAGTAATACAAAACACTTTATCACACAAACCCCAATCTTTTAAAAGCTTCTCTAGTGTTTTACCTATGGCATCACCCTGTATACAACCCTTTTTTGTCTTGTATCCTTTAATTAAAATCAATTTACTTTTATTTTGGTCATTTTGCATGACCAAGGGCATTTTGGTCATTTTGTACATCCATGGGCCTTTTGGTCATTTTGCTAGGCTAGGGGCATTTCAGTCATTTCAGGGAAACCTTCGATTAATCAATTCACTATTAATCATCTAGCATCCCCATGACCCTCGTTTTATTAAGTTTGCATGCCCATGCTTATTTCAATATCAACAACATTAAGTTAGTTTTGTTCATTCACATTTCAGCATGTTCATATTTATTTGCTCATTTGCACATTTAGTGGTATATTCTCATGTTTATTTGTCTGTTATTCACATTTTAGTGTCGCATATTTATCAAGCATGTCATATTTGTCTTCCTTAGTCCATTAGTAATATACATTCAGTAAAACACTCATTGTTCATGATTGTGTATTGACTATTTGTCCTTAAGCCCTTTTTGTCTTATGATTTGCTTTGGGTACTTGCTTTCACTTGGTTTATAAGGAGCTTTACTGTTGCATTTCATAATTTCCAAAGCTCAAAGTTACAAGGATTAGAAGTACATAAAAGTCATAGTGATTACACAAGTTCAAAAGAAAGAGAAAAGAAGAGATTTGGCAATGTTGTTTACAAATACAAATCTACAAAAGAAACCAAATTGTCCTCTTGAATCGAATCTTGCTGTCCTTTGCCTAAGGTCCCATGTTCTTGGAATGTGACCCTTTGTTGAGAAAGTGCATAACCTGCAGAGAAAAACTAGACACCCAAATGCAGTAACTGGTTTATGCTTTATGTAAAAAGGAAATGTCTCCCCAGGATTTGGGACACAAACACCATTTGTTGGTGAGTATGCCACAATGCAAAAACTCAAAATCAAAGCATAACACAACAAATCAGCAGGCATATGGCAGGAAATGCAAGGACAGAAACCAGCAGGTGTCATCACACAAAGCAGCAAGAATGGAAAGCACCAAAACAAGGCAGGAGACACACTGTAGCAAACATGCAACAAATTGGAGTGAACAAGCCTGGGGAGATCTATTTGTAGGCTTTAGGGATTGAGAGGGTCGAGATTAGGTTCAAGGCCTCATCACCCCATCAAAGCCAGGAAAAGACCAATGCATACGGTTACCAGAGCATCCCAAAGCAGTGAAGCAAGATAAACGCAAGGGAGCAGTCAGTAACATCAATTTAGAAAGATAAATGGGCGAACAATTGGTGTGAAGACAGCAGGATCAGTATTGTCATAAAATCAATTGCATGGAATCAGGCAGTCAAAGTTGCAAAGTGGTAAAAAGAATTGGCAAGCCACCCTAAATAGAAGATCATCCAAAAAGAAAACAATTCAACAAGGCAAATTCGCAGAAAGATCAAGACACCAGCAGGAGCCAACACAAGCAAAGGCAGAGCAGGGCATTCTTTCACGTTGTCAAGCCAGAAACAAGCAAATTCTCAGGGCAAGTGTCAAATTGTAGACACTAAAAATTTGGGTTTATTCTTTTTTGGGACAAGTCCATTATTCTTAGTTTAAGATAAGGCTCATACTTTAATTTTGGGGGTTTATGTAAATGGGCTTATTTTTTTTTATTTTTTTTTCATGTAAATTGAGCCCAAACCTAAAAGGGAATGGCTCAATGGGTAATATAAAAGGGTAAGGAATCC